>VDFB02358134.1:34925408-35124256 GCA_007258455.2 Sequoia sempervirens | reverse complement strand
ATTCAAAAGTGACAAGGGTTTGAGATGAAACAATATTTTTTTTTTGTAGGCTCCATCAGTGGCTCTGACTGGGGACGTATGCATCCTATAGGGGTATGTGTAGGATCATGATGGGCCAAAAAGTGGCAATATGATAGGTATGTGGCTGATGACTATTTTTTTACCCAAAATTGATGAAACAAAAAGGATTTTTAAAGGAGTTTCTCAGCTTTCCACCGATATAAATTATGTGTTACTTTGAATTTAATAAGTAATTATTATCCATTTTCTATTCAAATTACAACTAAAATCCTAATTGATAGGCTGATTTAAAAACATCTATAGCTTTCAAATAGTATCACACTTTTTGAATCCAAAACATGCGTCACATTCTACGCTTCACATACTATAGGATTAAAAAAGAAAAATTAAATTTCATGAATTTTGACCAAGTTAAGGTGGTCAAACATATGAGTTTTTATATTTTTTAAAAGGTTGTAATAAAATATTCATAATTAATTAGTTACTTGGAAAAAAATTACAAAAAAGTATGCATCACATCGGGGCATGAGTCCTCTACTTATATCTAAAATCTTATAGAAAAATATTATCATTTTATTGTGGTTAGGGTGGTCAGATAGACACCTACTTCTTATTTTTTCCCTAAAATTTAAGTACCACTCCGTTGAAATTTCAAATTTTCACCAAATAGATGTTTTTTTAGAACATACCTAGTAGTTTAGAAACTACATTTAATTTGCTACATATTCTATTGTTACACATTTTTTAAATAATATAGATAACTTATTCAAATTTTTACATCAAGTTTCCTAACTCTGATTTTTTTAATTTTTTTTCCAGTTAAGGGCTTGCTTTTTCCATGATGATCCTGCACATACCCATAGGCATGGAAAGATCCAAGAATCTCAGGTGAAGTAGACTAGAATCAGGGAATAAAATAAGAGGACCAAAAATAGGGAACTACCCAGACTAGGTAGCAGGACCAAAGAAAACACAACGAAAGAAAACACACCTATATACATAATTTACAAAGCCTATATGTACATGAAAATAACATACTTAGGAAAAGTATGGCTTTAAGAACTGTCCATGTACTGACAATTCAAAAACTTCACCTGTTAAGCTTTAAGAGAAATAAGAATCTTCCCCATGTGTGTTGGTTATCAAATAAGGGCCGGTCTATAACACTTCAAATTTCACATACTTTCCCTTATCCTAAGCCCTTGCATTATAGGCTAACACCATATTATTCACTTCAAACATTCTAGGAGAAGCTCTTTTCTCATGTATATGCTTAACTTTCAACTGCATCTTCATATTTTTAACTTGAGCTTCTCATATGGTTTCATCCAATTGCACTAGATTATTTATTTTGTGATGCATATCATCACAAATTTCTTCATCATATTCTTGCAAATACTTATACATTTTGAGCAGGTTATTTTGTGGCAATCTAGCATCTAGACCATATACTAAGCCAAATGGTGAATAGCCAATATCCTTTTTCACAGTCACTCTATCTACCTAGAGTGTCAACTTTAGCTATGAGTCCCAAGCCTTTTTTTTCTTCTCCATCACTCTCTTGATGATCTTCATCAAACTTTTATTACTAAATCAGCTTGACTATTTCCTTGAGGATGGTAAGGTGAAGATTAAGAGACTTGTATACCATGTTTCTCACAAAATTATTTCAATTCATCATACCTAAAACACAACATTATCTAAGATAATCCTCTCAAGGACTCCAAATCTGATAAGAATATTATTCAACAGAAAATCAATTACCACCTTACTTGTTTCCTTCTTCATGGGTATTGCTTCTACCCACTTTGTAAAATAATCAGTGGAAACAGGGATCCATGAATGGCCTCTGCTAGAATTTTTTGGTATCTCTCCAGTGAAGTTAATCCCCCATTGTTGGAAAGGTGCTTGGACAGTAATTTTCCTAAGTGGTAACTTTCCAATAAACTTTAACTTTCCTAAAAACCTTTGACAAGCATCACAAGTCCTAAAAAACTTGTGAGCATCCTTAAAAACAATAGGCCACTAGAATCTTGCTCTTGAGATCTTGTAGTCAATAGTCTTTTCCATGTAATGACAACTGCATACCCTAATACACATGTCCTGCAAAATTTCTAGTGCCTATTTTCCATCAACACATTTAAGAAATACACCCTCCAAGCTTCTCCACCACAACTCATTGCTAATAATAACATAATTGATCACATAAAGTATCAATGTCCTCTTATCATTGCCAGCCATATCAGTAGGACACTGCAAGGTTTCTAAATATTGGACAATTCTTCTATACCATCCATATGTTTTCATATCACAAATAAGTGCAACATCAATCACTTCAGTCTGATTGACATGATTAGCTTCACAATTAAAGTCTTCCATTAACTTGGCTAGGCCCTATCCTCTTACCAATTTGGTAATTTGAACATCAATGCTAAATTCTTGGATCCTGTTGATCCATCTACACCTTCTACCTATTGTCTTTTGCTAAGTGAAAATATCTTTCACATCAACACTTGGTACAAAAGCTATGAAAGTATCCCCTTGTAGGTATGTTTTTAAATTCTTTACATCCTTTACCATTTGAAGAATATGCCTGTTTCTCAATAGTGTTATATTTCAACTCTAGATCTTGTAAATACTTGCTAAGAAATGCAATAGGTTCTTCAAAACCCTCCTCATTTTTCCATAATAGAACAACAACAATGGTATGAAAAGAGGCAAAGGAGAAAATATGCATTGGTTCAAAAAAATTGGGAGACTTAAAAAGTGGAGCCTCTTTGATAGCTTGTTGAATCTTCTTGAAAGCCTAAATAGGTTCATCACTCCAAAGCACATTTTCTTTGTCCTCTTCAACATTTTTGAAATAGGTCTTGTGATCTTTGCAAAATTAGTCACAAAACTCCTTAAAAAAATTATTTGTCAAAAAAAAAAAACTGAATAACCTTGAATTTTTTGTTGTTGAGGGATCTTGTCTATGGCTGCTACTCTTTTAGGGTCTATCCTTATTCCTTCCTTAGACATAATGTGCCCTAGTAACTTTCCCTCAATTACTCCAAAAGCATATTTCTTTGGATTTAGAGATATCCCATATTCTAATGAATTGGAAAATACCTTTTCTAAATGGATACAATGATCTTCATTTCTAGAGTAAGTGGTCAAGTCATCTTGATATACAACCATAAATAAATAATTAAAATCTAAGAAAGCTACATCCATAGCTCTCTAAAAAGTGGCACCTACATTCCTTAAGCCAAAAGGCATTTTGGCATAGATGTAGGTACCCCAAGGAGTAGTAAATGTAGTCTTATACTGCTCAGAATCCTTTCCCTTCCTTGATTATAACCTAAGAAATCCATCCATCATTGACAATAGCTCACAACCAGTCACCTTCAAAAACACAGCTTCCATGTTTGGCAATGGATAATTGTCCTTTAGTGAGGACACATTTTGTTTGCTAAAATCAATACATAATCTTATGCCACCATTCTTTTTTTCTTATTGGTACTAGAGTAGATACCCATACATAATCTTATTGGAAGCTAAAGTAGGATTAATTGGTCTTTTTTTTTCATAAAATGTTTAGAATCCTCCTTTAAAGAAATCTTATGTTGAGACAACTCCTCTCTATAAGCTTTCAAGTCATCATATGACCAAGCAAAGAAATGTCTGTATTTTTTGAGTAAGGAAATTAACATTTCCTTCACCTTTAGCTTCATATTTGTCCCTACATAAAAAAATTTAGGGGCATTTTCCATGCCAAAGTTTACCTCCTCCAAGTCTCCTGGGTGAGTAGCAGTTTTCTTGGCTTTGCTTTTATCTTGATCATCAAAGACCCTTTCAAGGGCTACAAGAACTTTGGGGATTTTATTTCTCTTCAACTGGATGACTTCTTTTCCAAATATCATGTCTTTGCCATCAATATTCTCAATAAATCCACCAAATTCAATCTCCTAACCTTCATATTTATCAACACAATCTAGGAATCTGAGAATATCCTCATGATCTTTAAAAAACTTCCAGTTTCATACATTTTCAGGGATGGATGACCTTGTTTGTATCTCAACCTTAGAGATTGCAATGAAAGTTATATCATTGGGTCTCAATGCAATATTAGCAAGTAAATCAACTACTATATTATGTCCTCTTTCCATCCAATCAATCCAAAAGGAATCGAACTACTCAATGGAATCCCAAACAACATTTTTGGATTGCTTTATTCTATTATTCTTGTAGGCATACTTAGCTCTCTCTTGGTATATTACAAGCTCAAAATCACCAGTCACCATTAGCTTTCTTATTCCATGATTTTCAACGAGTCTCAATCCCAATAATAAGGCTTCATACTCTGCCACATTATTTGTACAGAAAAAAGATAATGTAAAAGAGAAATTATAAGTATTTCTAGTAGGTGATCCTATTAAAATCCCTGCACCAAATCCTTCTTTGGAGCTTGCACCATCAAAGTACATTTTGCAAAGTATGTTTTTGTCAGATACTTTTAAAACTTCATTTCTTATAGGTTTAGGACACCTATGAACCTCTCTTGTTACTTCTTCTATGTTGAACTCACCAATATCAATATCTATGAAAATAATTATGTCATCTTCAATAACATGCTCCAACATATGTGGTATCCTCGGTTCTCTCATCACTTGAACATTCTTACCATCAATGGGAAATATCACATAATACATGTCACATTGCATACTTACCACCATAGAGGCACTCCATTTCAAAGATAACATCCATTAATTAGGTGGGATATCTACTACTACCACACTCATTTTTATTTTTTTGTAAGGATATGCTACCAACCTATATGGAAGTTCATTTTTTACTCCTATGATAGGGACTTCTCTTGCATCCATGGAATAACATTTTCCATGACTGCTATCAACTTTCAACCCTAGTGAATCCATGATTTTAGCTAGCATGATATTATTGGATGTGCCAGAGTCAATGATACTATTCTTTATGATTTCCCCTAACCACCAAGGTAAGGAAAAATGGATCTATCTTATCAAGAAAAGTAGTTACAAAATGTCCTAGGAAAATATGGGGAATCTCAATAATTATTCCCTCAATTTCCTTTCCTTTCGTATCTTTCTCACTCCATTTGGGTGGAGTGAGCACCACTAAATCATTACAGGCCATAATAGCACCATTGATAAGGGCTACTTCCTTTTTTTTGTGTTCCTCTATCCTTATCATTTCAAGAAAAGGCACAAATGCTTTCTACTTGGCTAAGAAATTGAAACATATCAATAGGAGTATACTTGGGTAATTCAATTGGAAGCATACCTTGCTCATATTTTTATTATTCTATTGATTTCTTGTCACCTCAACCTTTTTCTCAACATCCTTCCTTGTGACTTAAGGATTTTTCATGTCTGACTTTATCTTTACAATAGGAGATTTGATTTCTTGAGTAGCTTTTGGCTTTTTGGCTCTCTTATCCCAAATTTTATCTCCCCTTCCCTCTTTAGCTTTGACCATTTCTATTTTTCCATTGGGATTTTGTTCCTCTCTCTTGGCATTCTGCTCCTTGATGAAAAGACCAATAATAATTTCTTGTTCACCTAAAATAGTTCTATTCCTCAAATGATAGGAACTTCTAACTTGGGCGGCCAAGACTGCAATATACTTTACAATCTCCTCTTCTGAGGGTCTTCTTAATGAAACACCATCTTCAACTGCTTCCAAGTTGTAAACCTAAACATCACTAGTGGCATCCTCATTAGAGAGAATTTTTTGATGAGATGCACTAGCAACTTTCCTTTGATTATCTGCATCCACTTCATAATATTCTTCATCAGAGGAGCATTCATTATTAGCAACATCAAAGTCACCCATAATCATAAGTACATCATCCTCCTCCTCATTTTGTTGATCACAGTCCTTAGGTAAATCATCCTCTAATTCAACCATCTGAGCTACTACACATTGCTAAGACGAATGTGGCATTTGGAAGATCATGCACCATGGGGTATCTTCAACAAAATTCCCTCAATTGTTTTGTAGAGATTCTGGAGTGGCTTTATTTTGGGTGTTTCTTAGATTATTTGGAATAGGCTTAAAATTATACCAATTAGTATTATATGGGTGGTCTTAAAACCTAGGAGGTCTTTCATTCCTTTGGTAGTTTTTAGGTTGAATCTTTTCCTGCTTCACAATCTTATAATTGATGGTATTCATAAAACTATCAAGCTTGTCCTCAATAGTTCCCCCTTTAGCACTCGAACTCTTATCTTCCTTTTTTGAACTCTTGAAGAGTTTCAAATCATCTCTTCTACCAACCTTACCAGTTGCTCTACTAATATTTTCAATATGCTCTACCATTTTAAAATATTCCCTCACTGACTGAGGATTCTTATCTAGCAAGCGATAACTTATTTTGGAATCAAAATCATTGCAGTAATTTATGAAACATACATGATAATTTAATTGTAGATGATCAGGCAACCTTTTCCTATCCTTCTAGAACCTTGTATTAAAATCAACAATAGATTAATTGGAACCTTCAATAATATTATTAAATTGATTCAACAGAAAGCTTTAATCAATCTTGTCACCATAGTGTTCTCTAAAAACCCTCTTGAGTTCCTTGCAAGAGCCAATTATTTTGGTAGGAAAACTTCTATACCACTCTCGAGCATCTTCAATGAGAGACTACATGAACAACTTCATCATGAAATTTTCTGCCTCCACCTCAAAATCATCCATAACATTAGTGAATGCTTTGCGATGGTCTTCACCAATCAAAGCATTATTTCTAGAGAATTTCACTAGAGCAAGCCTGAAGTCCTTAGGGAATAGGTAAGGGTGGCCAGGTATTCTAGTGAAACACAATTTGTAGTACCTATCTACTTTGAGTGGCCTCCTAGTACGTTGAAACCTATGATCATGTTTGTCGTCATCATCTCTCTTGCTATTAGAGTGGCTACTATCTTTACCCTTCCCACTTTCGCCATCACCTCCCCCTTTCTTACTTCTCTTACCATCCTCAAAATAAGATTTATCATTCCTATTTTTCCCTCCACCACCACCTCCACTAGGAGTATACTCATCAAATTTCTTCTTTTGCGACTCATTACTAGTATGTCCAGAGCTTGAAGCCTCTGGAGTAGGTTTGGACATTTTAAGGAATACAATCTTCCAAGGCCTTTTTGCATTAGAAGCTATTATTTCAGCTTTCTTTAAATTTTCTCATAGCTTTTCACTTTCCAACTGCAACCTTAATATCTCAGGATCTGGAGGTGTAGTAGATGGAGTTGGATTGATTTTTCCCTTATGTGTGTGGATTTTAATAAATGAAGTATTAGTATTAGTATTGAATTTAGTTTTCTTGGGTTGGTCAATGGGTCTCTTTCCATGATCTACAAATGATGCCTCCTTAGCATTAATAGGAGGATCTGAGATTCTAGTAGTTGAGACAAATGTTGTGTAGGTATTAGTAACTGAGGTTCCCATTGAAATTATTTCTTCAAGGATATCATTGGTCATCTTAGAGGAAAATTTAAAATTCTTATGCCTAGCTGCATTTTCTCTCATTTTTTCCATATATTTCCTTCTAACATCTCTCTCAAGTTGCTTAGCTCTAATCATATCTTACCTCTCCTTTAACTCCTTCATTCTATTTTCTTCTTGTTCTTAAAGCCTTACCTCTTCCTCTTCTATAACTTTCATGTCTCTGTATATATATTCCTCATCTTTTAGAACATCTCCATGCTCACTTGGGGTAGGAGTAAATTAGGGTTGGTCAGAAGGGTCATCCTCAAGAGAAAAGTGGGTTGTTTCATCAATTGGCTTAAAATTATCTCCATTAAAAATTGATCCAAGTCGAGGAGTTAAAGGCTCCAAGAACTTATTATTCTTTTCCCAAAAATCCCACGTATCATTTTCTATTGAAATATTATGCTCACTTTCAAACACTTGTTCAACCGGAAAAATTCCTTGGTCTATGTTAGTCCCTTGAACTTCATGTGCCTCTTCATGGACACTAGAACTACTTGTATAAATGTTTAAAGTAGGAGATGCATCAACAGGGGAATCAAGAGACTTACTTGATTCAAAGTGTTTCCTGACCCATTCATGTTGCTTCTCTTTTGTAGGTTCAGATTCATCCTTCTGCTCAAGGTGATTCTTTACATAACTTCTGGTCTTCCTCATGACTTCAAATGTTGCAAAATATTTCTTCATATTTTCCTTTTGAGAACTGATCTTTACACTTGTGTTAGAGAACTTAGAGTTTCCACCCATAATACTAGGAAATAGAAAGTGATTGCACTTTGATTTTGTACTAGTTACTACAAAAAGACTTTAAAAAATACCTAACACAAGGTGGAAGAATGGAATAAGACCAGACACATAAGACTAAATGTGGTGGGACTAAACTGATTTTTCTTTAAAATAGTAAAGAGTATCACAGTGAACAACTGACTCTGATTGTACCAGATCTAAACTAGAGACTTTGGACTTAGCTATTCCCCAATGGATTCGCCAATCTGTTGGTTATTTTTTAAGAACCAAATTCATCTCCAGAGGTACTTATGGACTTTTCCATTTCCAATGATCAGTACTTCTAAAGGGATTGGCCAATGAATGAATAGAAGCGCCAAGATTTCCATTCCTACTCTTTGGGATCTATGAAACCCAGGAGGGTGATCCCACAATGTATGTACTCATACACTTCACATAATTACAATCAAACACATTGTCAATAATAGATACTTCTCATAAATTTTCTCATGGTCCTAATACCTTAATTGAGTTAGCAACTTGTTTATCATTTTTTAATACTTAGAGCATGAGAAGGTACAACATCAATAAAAAATAACTACAATGGTATCCATTTGAAGATTTGCAAATTAAAATAATTAGCTAATGAATAAACATAGAAACTGTACCACTATTATTGTGCATGAACCAGTGCCTTTGTCCAAAGAATGGAGTTCATATCAACCTATGTGACCTGATAACAACTTAAAAAATAACACTTGGGTATGTGCAGGATCATGATAGGCCAAAAAGTGGCGATATGATGGGTATGTGTAGGGTATGTGGCTGATGACATTTTTTTAACCCATACTTGATGAAAAGAAAAGGGGTTTTAAAGGAGATTCCCAACTTTCCACCAATATAAATTATGATTTACTTTGAGTTTAATAAATAATTATTATTCATTTTCTATTTGAATTATGACTAAAGTCCTAATTGATAGGCTAATTGAAAAATATCTATAGCTTTCAAACGATATCACATTTTTTGAATCTAAAACATGCATCACATTCTATGCTTCACATACTATAGGATTTTAAAAAAATGAATTTCATGAATTTTTGACCAAGTTAAGGTGGTTAAACATGAGTTTTTATATTTTTTAAAATTTGTAATAAAAAAATCATAATTAATTATTTAATTGGAAAAAAATTACAAAAAAATATGCATCACATCTGGACATGAGTTCTCTAATTATATCTAAAATATTATAAAAAATATTATCATTTTATTTTCATAAGGTGGTCAAACAGACACCTACTTCTTATTTTTTCCCTGAAATTTAACTACTACTGCATTGAAATTTCAAATTTTCACCAAATAGATTTATTTATTTTTTAAATAAACCTAGTAGTTTAGAAACTACATTCAATTTGCTATAGATTCTATTCTTACATATTTTTCAAATAATATAGATAACTTATTCAAATTTTTATGTCAACTTTCCTAACGCCGATTTTTCTAAATTTTTTGCCACTTAAGGGCCTATTTTTTCCATGACGATCTTGCACATACTGACCTATAGTCTCAAGAAATCTTGCATTACAACATTCCTCTATGAAATTCATGATTATTACTACTTACAATGATCCTAGCACCTAGTTCATACAAGTCATTAATCTCACCCAAGAATTTACATTAACTCATTGAATCAATTAGCAAGCATGAAATTAAACAACCATCAAGAAATGATATAGAAAAACTAAATAAATCTTGGACTACTTTCACTCATAACTCATAGAACACATACAAGGAGAGAAAATAGCCATGGAATCAATATTACTATGTATTGTAGTTGCTATAATGTTATCAAAATTACATATAAGATAATAGACACTAAACTCAAAACACAAGACTCAAAAAAAATGCTATATACTTGTCTTACAGTTTCATAGTGTTAACCCAATTTTTCAATTAACTCCTACTTTCAACCCTAAATTATTTCTCATAGAGTTGAAGGAGAAAAACAAGCATCAAGCCAGAAAGCACACATATCAAAATTTCATTGGATAACTGCAACAATATTCCATTTTTAATTACACTAGAGTCTTCAAGTGGGGAAAATAAACATGAGGCAAAATTGACCTCAAATCATTGTAGAAAATAGGTCCCACTTCAAAAAGATATCATTAGTTTGTTACAAAAACTTCAAGATATTCCCCACACACCCAAAAAATGCCAACCATGGGAAAACCAAACAAAAAAACTTGTGAAGCAAGACAAGGATAACAGATAAAAAGTCAAAATTAATTCATACATATTAGCACCACATGCTACCCATTTCAAATTTGAAGAGAATAATATTTTGGATTGTTTTATCAAAAGCCTAATCTGTATTATATTCAAGCTATGCATTGTTCTCCTCCCATCCATTATTTAGCTTGTTCATAATCAATCCCCACATTTGGTCATTCAGTGTATTTTTCCAGCCAAATTTTATACTCATCTTTAGTTGGCCATTTCACAGTCAATAGACCTTGTACTTTAGTACTATACTTAGAGTATCTAGCTTCACTTAAAATCCTAGCCTCTTTAACAAAAATTTCCATCTTTGTTTCAATCTCTGCCATTACATCAATAATTGAATTCAATAGGATGTAGATCTTGACATTCAATGTCATCATAGCTGCCCCAAGCATTCCTCCCAAATATTCCTTTTAGGTGTCAAAAGGCTGCAACTCACCTTTTGGACTCATTATCTATGACATACCATGTTCCTCCATTTCCTTAAATATCTTCAACTTACTCTGGAGCTACACACCTAACTTTTGATGGAAAGTAGTTGTGTTTTATTGAATCAATCACTTGCAAGACTTCAAGAATATTAGTAGGTTCCTTAGGATCCTCCTTCATTTTGGGTATCATTTATTTGAAACTTTCACCCTAGCAATCCAATCATTCCATTCATTCTTGAAGGCCTCCTATACTTCTAAATAATTAGTGTTTGCTTCCTTAATATTCTTATAGGTAGCCTAAACATCACTAGCCTTGTGGACCAACTTGGTCACCATATGCTTTGACACATCATCAAAGATTTCATTTGCCACCTTAACAGTTCCAAGATTTTCCTTTTTGACATTTTCTTTCTTATTATTCAACTGATCATTCAAATCCTAAATTTTTAAGGCCAAGGTCTCCTTATCTTGTGTAGACAAATCGGGTGAAGAAGAGGATAGCAGATTTATTTTTGTAGATGGTGAAAATGAAAAGGCTAATTGAAACTTTCATTAGATTTAAATTATTTCCAATATTACATCAATAAATCCTTTCCAAATGAAAGCATATGCAAAATTCGCACTAATCTAAACTAAAGAAAATGCCTTCAAAGAGAAAATCAACTCCATTGTCATCCTCTCTCCAATATCTTGTCTTTTCTCTCATTTATTTGCAGCAAAAGAACAAGAGGTGATGTAGAATTGGATTTGAGAATTACTTGTGAAATTGAAAAAGGTCCCCCAAAAATTGAGAAGGAGGAGGTTTTTATAGCTGAATGCATAATCTCAAAATGAGAAATGAGAAATGAGAAATGAGAAATGAGAAATGAGTGGAGTGATTTATGCCATGATTCATGTTTGGAAGTTCATAATGTGCAATTTTGAGCTAATTCCATGGAAATGATTTATGAGTTTAATGTGTAATTTTGAGCTAATTTCATGGAAGTTGATTTATGAATTTAAATTATTTAATGAAATATATGAATGTATTTTAATGATTAATGCAAATGGATGAATTAATGGGTTTATAAAAGATATGCATATAAATATGATGATGAATGGAAATATTTAATGTATGAGTATAATGATTATGCATGTGTAGTGGATGTATTTTAGTGATTATAGATTAATGATTAATGAAAGGGATGAATTAATGATTTATGAAATGGCTAAATGATTTATGAATATACTGATGATTAGTGAAATGATAAATATTTATGAAATGGGATAATGAAATATGAAAATGAATAAATCTTGAATAAATTACTAAATGGTTATGTAAATGGATTATGGTTATGAATAAATGCATATAAATGCTTATGCAAATGTATTTATGTAATGGGTGAAAATGGTTTAATGAAATGGGTATTTTAATGATTATGCAAATATATTGAGTGAAATATGCAATGGTTAAAAATGATGATGACATTATTATGTGTCTACATTTATCCCCTCTTTGAGACAATGCAACTTGTTGCATTGTTTCAAAGAAAATGATGACCCAATGTAAGGAATAATGCGGAAGGATGATGAGGAGGTAGAGGTATTCCCCCTCGAGAGGACACATGGATTCAAAGAACATGAGTGTGTTCACGAAATGGATGAGAGGACTAAAAGATGATAGGGGAAAATAGATAAGGAGATGAGGAAGAAAATGAAATGATTAAGGAAATGGATGATGGAAGAAATGATAGCAAAAAAGGATATATGAATGAATATGAAGGTGATGAAGCCTCTTGTGCATCTCATAGGGATTTATCATCATAGAGCAGTAGAATATGACAAATGGTGAACAAACACCATGTTATGACAAAGACCAAGGTGTGCAAGGTCATCCATTTGTAAAACAGATAGTCAGAGACAAAGAATTTCCTAACTTATACTTAGGTAAAATTTGTACAATTCGTTTTATCAAGAAAAACCCTAGACAACAATCAAATAAAAGTCATTAGACATCATCACTCCTCTAAATCCTTTGTGAGACATCCTCGAGTTGGATAGTAACATGACAAAAGAAAATCCAAAAGATAAAACAAAACAGACCAACAAGATCAACAGTCATTCATATTGTTTGCTAATAGGTGTTTTCCAATGTGTTAAGTGACGAAGTGAGTGATAGATGGACTATCTTGACAAGGCCTGGTTTCAATAAAAGAAACATGTCGTATAAGATTTCAAGTCTGGTTTCAATCATGAAATTCCTAGTATAAGGAAAATGATGAAGGGTGATAGTGACAAGGTCTAGTTTCATGAAGGATACATCCTATAAAAGACCATTGGTTTTGATCATTTTGACTAGTACGATTGATTTGACAAATGGCTGATTTGACTTGGAGACTTGTTGGCTTGTTTGTCTTGTTAATTTAAGATTTGTGTTTGAAGACCAAATGATTATGTCATGTATGAGTTGAGAATGTATGATTTATTTTGACTAACCTGACGAACCCTAAAAGACTAACATAGGAGGCCTTAAGGGCTCATCAACAGATGGCCTTGCATATGTAGCAATGCACAGAGACCTTGTAGTTCAACATGACCCTTGAATTTGTTTTGAAAACAAGGACCGAATCATGATTTTATTGTTCATTTGAAAAACTTAAAGGATTGACCTAATGCCTCGGGGGCACATTGATGGATGGCCTTGCCTATGTCAAGTCGTAGAGGCAACATAGTTCGACAATGACAAAGACTGACATGACTAGCTTTGATTCTATTTTTGGGATATTTTGAAAGTTATCTAAATGTTTTTGGGTTTTGACATATTTTTATTATTTTGGACTCTTTTAAAAATGTTTTGATTTTTTGTTTGGATTTTTTTCTTTTTTAGGACATTTTATGATTTTTTTGGATTTTTTTTTAGGACATTTTATGATTTTTAGGGATTCTTTTAGGACATTTTATGATTTATAGGGATTTTTTTAGGACATTTTATGATTTTTTAGGAATTTTTTAGGACATGTTATGATGTTTTTGGATGTTTTAGGACATTTTATGATTTTTTTGGGGACATTTTTCAAGATATTTAATGATTTTTTTGGATTTTTTTTAGTACAGTGACTTCCAATGATGAGTGCAGAATGTAGTGTAGGTCAAGGATATTGTCGCAGTTGGGTATAAGATGAACCAATAGGGATGTGATGAAACAAGCTTTATCATGAACAGGTGATGCAGGAGAAAGACACAAGACATTAACCATTTGGAAGTCATGGTAAAAATGACAAGGCATGCTAATGGATGTTAAATGGGACATGATGGAAAATAAAGGCCTTAGTATGAATCAGGGTGAAAGAATAAATAGAGTGATAGTAGATGACGAAGGGAAGACTAACTACTCATGGCACCTATTTTCTAGGTTTTCACCATGGTACTTATCTAGGGTGTCTATTTACCAGGTTTTCACTGTTGGACGAAATTTTTCTCTTTTTTTTTGTGTTATCACTAAGATGCATGTTTGCCAGGTTTTCATTAGGGTGACCATTTTTTAGGTCTTTTTCTCTTTTTTTGTATTTTTGAGGATTTTTTCTCTTTTTTTTGTATATTTTTAGGACTTTTTCTCCTTTTTTTGTATTTTTTCACGACTTTTTCTCTAGCTCTTTGAAGCTAGGTATAGAATTGATAAATACCATATCCATAGATTGCCTTGACAATTCCTCGATCCTTTGTCAATGACTGTGCTGGATGAAAGTACCTGATTGAGATGAGGAGTACGAGTGGAAAATATGAAGGATGATAGATGCGTTAGATGAAAGAGGCTATCGTAGGATCCCTAACGTGCACACTATGTGGGCCATCAGGCTTTAGCCAAAAAGGAGCTTGGGAAACCAACAAGTTAGAGTACGAGAAGGAGTTGTCGTCAAAGATACATTGAAATACATAACCAATTGAGGGATATGATGGATATATGAACATGGATGTATGAAATCGAGTATATGGCATGAGTGAGAGTGACATGGATAGAGATCTTGGATCAACAAGCTCTTTATTTGACCATTTTCCTTGATAGATGCCCCTAGTGATTTTTGATGGAGAGGCATACTTGGAGATTGAATTTTTCTCATTGTTACTTTTGACTTTTATTTTTCATTTGTCTGATAGCTTTTTATATTGGCTAGGGGACTTATCTTTATCTTCTTTTAATTTTGATTTTTCGAATAGCTTTTTATTTTGGGTAGAGGACTTGTCTTGATTTTATTTTCTTTTTGATTTTTCCAATATCTTTTTATTTTGGCTAAGGGACTTTTCTTGATATTCTTTTCTTTACATTATATCTTTTTATTTTTAACTCCTTTTAAAGATACCTCGTTCATTAGAGCTTATCCTTTATTCTTTTCTTGAGCTATGGCTTGTTGATTCATGTTTATGATGTGAGTGGACATGAGTGATATGGGGGAAGTAGGTGAAGTGACAAGAATGTTTAGTGGATGAATGGGAGTGGCGATGCCATCAATGAAATCTTTTCAACTATCCTTTTCAATACTATTAAAATCAAAGAAGTCTTGCATATCCTTAATGACTTGGAAAGATGGCTTAGTAGAGGTGACAATAAGAGATTCATATCCTAGCCTAGGGTAGGTGGGATGGAAGGATGATGATTGGATATCTTCAGTGGGGTCATGATCTAAGAGTGGGTTATCATAGATTTTTTTTCCAAATAGGGGGTTATCATAGATATGAAAAGATTTAGTGGAAGTAGATATGCCAAAGTTCAATGTATCATCAGGGTCCCAAAAGGTTTCAATCAAGGCACAACCATCCTTTTTTTTTCCTTCTGTAGCTATCTCAACATCAACATTAGAATTATGATCTTTCTTAGTAGGATTAGGATTGTCATTCATTGGTAAATTATCCATATGGTATTCTCCACATCCCATGTCATGAATTTGGACCTTGAGGTTTGATGGTGAGGTAAATGGAGTGGATTACTTGGCCAATCAAGATGGATAAATGTAGCAAGATGATGAGGCCTCTTGGTTGCCATGAACTTGGAATTTAGTTGTCCCTTTTAGATTACTACAATATTGAAAGGGGTGTAGATTGCCTGCGATTGTAATTTCAGTGTTTGGATAAGGAAACTTCAAACATTGATGATATGTGGATGGAACAAATTTCATTGCATGGATCCATGGTCAACCAAGGAGTAGGTTGTATGGTAGTTCATGATTCAGTACTTGGAATGTGGTATCTAGTACTACAGGTACAACCTTGAAAGGTATTGTGATAATTCCCTTAGAAGAACATTCTTTGTCATCATAGGCTTTGATGACAATGCTCTTAGTTCTATACACATATTTCAGATAGGTACAAATCCTTTACCATTTTTCAAGTGCAAATGTTCAATCTAGCTCCACCATCTACTACGAATCATCTGAACTTGTTTTTGTGGATGAATGCCTCAAGGTGTAATGGGTCATTATGGCTTGACTTGGATGTAGAGTAATCTTTTTCAAAAAAAGAGACATGGTGGGATTTTTCCAAGTATCCAACCATGAAGCTAAATTGGTTGATGTCTAGGTCAGTAGGGATAGAGGTTTCTTTCAGATCCTTATCAAGGATAGCTTTGTGTTTGGGTGATATGTGTAGAAGCTCAAGGATGGAAATTTGTGTTGGTGTATTTCCCAATTGGTCAAAAAGGTTATATGGGTTTTGGATTGTGACTACTTCAGAGGAGGACCATATATAGTAATCTTAGCTCTGTGGGTAGTAACAACAATTTCAAGTTGCTTCTTAATGGTGATTGTATTAACCTAATCATTAGAAACTCAAAGGTGGTTAATAATTATGTAGTCAAAAGAGGAGTTGGTATCATTGGCATGGTTGTCTATCTTTTGACCCAAACTAGAGGATTTTCCATGGTCTTGCAATGGATTCTTAAAAATCATATGGTCTTTGTTGGAAGTTTTTTGTTGTCTCTCAACCTCTATGGTACGATTTTCAATTAGGTCTTGAATCAAGTTCTTCAACTAACAACACAATGAGGTCTTATTCCCTTTGATGTGGTGGTAATCGCAAGTGACATTGTCATCCCACCAAGAGGGCTAAATTATCCTGGATCATATGGTTTGGGCTATGGGAGTTGTATGACAATTGATTGTACTAGCTTCTTTAAGATGAAAACTAGTTTTTATCATTTGATGTTCCTTGGGAAATTTGTGTCTTGGTATAAGTTTTAATTTCTCCTTTAGTGATAAGGCTTTACTCAAGGATATCTGCTTTTTCAAAAAGGTCAGCAAATGTTGAACAACAATGAGCCTCCAATCCATATTTTAAGTTTTTTTTTAGGTTTTTCATGAACATGATATTTTTTTGTTTTTCAAGAATTTCAACAGGATAGTGGCTAGCTAAAATTCTCCATCTTTGGAAGAAAGTTATGAAAGATTCACCCTCTTCTTGTGTATTTTTACATAGGGTATCAATAGTGATGTCATTTTAGATATTGAAGGAAAAGTGGGTGACAAATTTGTCAGCTAGTTCATCCCATGATCATATGCCTGTTGGTAGGTGGGGAAAACCATTCTAAAGCATATCTTGTGAGACTCATAGGAAATAGTCTCATCAAATATGTTTGTTCTGAGGCAATTTCGATCAAGGTCATATGCAATTCTCTTACATGTTCAATGGGGTTTCCTCTTATGAGCACGAAATGACTTTGATAAAGCCACCTAAGGGGGGGAGGGGAAAGGTGGCTCTCTAACCACATAAGTATAATAGCATGAAGCAACTGGTGGTCCCTGACCACATAAATATGATAGCGCACAATATCATGGTGGACTCTTACACATAGTATTAATGCCCTCCATTGCTGAAGTATCCAAAATCTGTGATCAATATGGCCCAATTAATTCCATCCTTTACCCATGGGTTATAAAAATCAAGGAGTAGGTTTGCACTATGAACCAACAATTGTGGTTCTCATATGTGGGGGAGTAGGTTAGGAACACATTGAAGGGAAACCATGGAGTTCCCACTTGGAGTTCTCTCACCCCTCAGTCCCTATTTAAACTAGCAGGAATCTCAATTGAGTAGGGGAGCTATACACTAGGGGTACACATTTAACATATGAACAAGACTTACATAGAGAATTAATTCACATTTCATTTAGTAGACACACATCTATGCATATCATGTTTACATCATTTCACAATTAATTGACTCACACAACGCACCATCACAAAGGGTACATATAAGCAATCCTACTTGACATCCCTCACCCTTATTCCAAGTTAGATACCTAGTATCTTATACTTGGAGCATAACACATTTACTAGTTTTTCACTTCACATGTCATAACACAATACACTTTACAAAATTCACCATAGAAAAATAGCAATGCACTTACACATTCTATTTTCTTTAAACAATATTCACTTTTTGTCTTAATTTGGAAATGTTGACTCACTTTGCATAGGCACAAGAAATAACTAGAAGTTTCCAATTGTAGCTTACTTATCTCACCCAATCTTCCTAGAACATAATAATGCATGGTTCACCACACTATTAACACAAATTTTGATACACCCATACACATTTTATTTCTTTACACAATGTTCAATAAATTTCCATATAATTCACAATTGTAAACTAGGTAATACTTAATTTTCTTACAATTGACAATACATGGTACATCATGCTTCGCATCTGACTGATGTCACATTTATGGTCAAGAGTATTTTTTTTTCTATATATATCCATCCAAACTGTACTTTTTATGTTCACTGACATATCAATATGGGTAATTCCACTATATTTTTCACAGCATGCTAAGGAGGATTTTGTCACTTAATAGTGAAGGTATTCGATTGTTTTAATTTGCAACATTGAAATATGAGAAAAAGAAAACACACTTGATGCATAAAACACATGATAACTCATGGAATAGTAATTCTCACAACCCATTAATATATTTTACTTTTCTTGAGTTTCGTTATCTAAATCAAAACTATCTACTTGCATGTCATAATCATCATTGTTGCAATCACAATTCCATTTAATCTCATAAAAATGCATAAAGAGTGGAATTCTTTAAATTTATATCTATCTTTAAGCTTTATACTTTGCATTTAGGTATAAGTAATTTTATGTCAAAAAGTATGGTCAATGGTATAGAATGCACATTAGTTGAAATTTTTACAAGTCTACTTTAGTGTCTCTTATCTATACAGTTTAACTTTCCACACTGTGAATCACACATAATTCATTAATCAATTTATATACTCAAACAATTGATTATTCAATCCTTGGGGCATGTATACAACCTTCAAGGACATCACCTAATTGATTACATTATCACTTCCTTTATGTCAAGTTTCCTTCCTTATTTTTGCACCACTAAGTCTTTAGTTCTCAACTATGTATAAGGAAGTAGTTATAGTGTGTGTCCTATGTAACTTTGTAACTCCAAATGCATATTTGACAAGGTATCTTCACCAAGGTTTTAGACTCAATTACTAGAAGGAAGTTATTTTAACATTACCTAAATCAATTTCCACCAATCGTGACATAGTTGTAACTTTCTACACATTCTCACCTTTGAATTGACTCCTAGAAATCATCTTGCTTTGTTAACTATTTTATCTTTAAATAATAGAGTGCAAGGGTTTGTTAGCTTATAGTTCCATCAAGTTTACTATGCCATCATTTAATTACGCACGTTCTTAGATAACTTTAAATTTTCACGGTTTAAGTCAAGGTGAGTATTTTAATTTTGACCACTTTTATAAATTTGACTTAATATATAATGCAAGATTTTGATTATTATTTGATGTCATCATCCATGAAATCATTATCTATCACACACAATATAAATAATTTTTTTGCTTCATGAAATCAACTGTTATACACTTACATGTAAATCAAGATATTTGGTTAATAGGTTAAGGCCTAGGAAAATCATGCCCTAAGGCATACGAGATAAAAGCTCATGCATGTATTAATACCAATTTGTGAGTTCAAGCCCTTAAATTTATGTCTAATAACCTTCAACTTAAGGGTACTTATATTACACATAACACATCGTTCAATGGTGTTATATTTAATCAATTTAAGAGTTTATAAATTTAAACTTATTTAATTACAACCTTCAACACACTAATCATTTTTATGGTTCATAAATTTATTTATTTTTTGACTAGTTACATGATTCAAAATATAATTATGATTTTCTATCCTTTCTTCTTACTAAAGTTTCTATAAGAAAATATGTTGCACTTCAGATGCCCATAACTTTCCAAAATTACCTTATTATTGTATTGAAGAATTATGGCCTTAAAATTCAAAAAAATAATATTTCCTTAATGACACACCTTAGTATGCCATATTACTCTATGCATGCATTTATAACAAGGAATATGTCTCATAACTCAATTATACCCTTTTTTTTAGGTTTTAAGGAAATTTGATAACAAGAGGCTAGGTTAATGTCGTAACCCTAGTTAACTAGTTTAATATGGGATCTAGGAATTCACCTTAGTAAGGAACCATGTTTAGACTTGAGTTTCTTTTAAATTTTGAATCCCTTAATTGGTTGCCTTCTTGACCCATCTATAACAATCACTTCCTGATCATTTATTACTTTACAACTTTATTTAGGTCATATGTTTATACTAAGTTCCCATGTATCACACCATGTAAATATTTTAGATTTAACATTTTATTCTGACCAATGCAAGGTTTTTTGCATACACACAATACTTAATGCCCAATTTATTTTCAAAGTTCCCTAAGGTTGTAACCTAGGGATCTGATACCAAGTGTCATGCCAAAAAAAATTTCTAGAAAAACCCAACATTTTTTTTTACATGCATTAAACTAATTAACATGGTTCAAGTGTTTGAGGTGTAAAACTATTGCTACACCAACTTGGTGCAATATGGTAGCATCCTATATGCTTCAGATGTCATGAATAATCTTAACCACATAGTACACACCCACTAGGATGTCACTATTAAGGGTAACAACTTGGAAATGATAATATTATACTATTGTTCTTGATAAATTTTGTGATGTAAGTGTCATCATCATTATTTATTTTTGTGATTATTTATATACACAATACACAATGAAGATATACCTCCTTAATTAATTGTATACCATACTTGTGAAAATACATGTTCCTAATAATACTAATATTAGAGCCCCATAACTATATATGATCATCATTTTGCGATTAATCTTAGAAATAGTATTATTCATCTGCACCAATATTAATATTATTTCATGTCAAACCTACAATAAGTCTAGAATAAGAACTAGTTGATATTTAGTTTATATCTAAAATAAATCGTGGTTCCTGGATTAATAATATCACTTGCATTGAACTAGACAAATAATATTAATTTTGAACCTTGAATTCACCTCAATAATATTATTAACTATAAGATTAACAATTATATTAATGTGACTTCCCTTTCCTCAAATAATAATGTTGACATCAATAATATTGTTATTACTCCAATTAATATTTCCCCCTCAATAATAATATCACTATTTATTACTATTTTTATTTATTTATTTATATATATATATATATATATATAATTTTTATATACGAAAATAATTAAATGAATAAATATATATTCATTTATATATATTGCATTTATTTAATTTTAAAATAAATAGGAAAAGATGCCTTAATTAAAGGTGATTTTTTTTTTTTGATAAAAGTGGCTTAGCCACTAAAATTTTATTGAATAATAAAAAAATTACATTGTCCTGGTTCAAAAGAGTATACTGACAGGAAAGAACTAGCAAAGAAAACCTCCTGTTATAGCTTAGTTTAGAATTACATCAAGAGAAACCCCCAGATTCAACCCGAAAAGTAACACCAAACCAAACTGAAAAAGTACAAACATCGAAAACAACCCAAAAATGGGTTACAAATGAGAGCACGAGTGGGCGAAAAGATCAAATGAAGGTTGCCAATCATGAAAGGAAGTGGAGATTTTTGAAAATAGAAATGGAGAGTAGCCATTGACAAAAGACCATATTGCCACATCAAAAATTAAAACCAAACCCAAGAAGAGATCAATCCCCACATAAATGACCGTCGAAGGAGGCAAGTCCATAAGGTGGATGCAACCCAACATTGTGTTTGCCATATTGTCACAAATAATTTTAGACCTGAAGAACCACAACAATTCTCCAAGACGACCATTAGCTAGAAAGCATTTTTAGAAATAAAACCAACTAAAGGAAAGGAGCCAAAACCCAGATTGTACTGAACCAGAGCTACACATAAATCTAGGTCAGATAAAATGGAATGGCACACCAAAATACCAGCAATGATACAAACTAGCTTTGCATCGAAAAAAAATCCATAATGACTATAGAAAAATGATATAAGATTTCAACAAGAGAAGCATTAGAATGATCCTAAAACCAAAAGGAACCCACCACCAATTAAATAACCGAAAGAAGATCTTCAACCTCCAAGATAAAGATAGCTTCAAAATTCCCTTGAAGATATTTATGAAAGGTAATAGAAAATTTATAATTAAGAACCACTGAAATTCTGAACCAGCCAACAAAAGAATCCATGATACCACACAACCACCGAAAGCATAGTCACCTTTTACAAGAGTGCAAAGATAAAATACCCCAAAGCCATAACTAGAATGATCAACATATCATTTTGTTCAAAGTGGGCAGTTCATTAGTGGATAATTATTTATAATTTAAATTCTCATCAATAGCTTTATTTGCCAGAAAATATACAATGGTGTTAGCTTCCCTAAAATACTGAGTTATAGTGTAGTTGTTAAACCAATTTAATTGAAGTAGAACCCTTGCTAGTAAATATTGCAAATGCCAAATATAAGTTTTCTGATTGGATACAACATGAAAAGTAACCATTGAATCACCTTCAATAATCAAAGAATTGATATGTAAAGACCTTGCTAGCTCCACACCAAGACTTAAGGATTCCAAATTGGGCTTGTTATTAGTTCCCACTGGTAAGGATTTACAAGCCACTTTTAGAATGGTGGAATTGGAATCTGAGATGACAACACCAATCCCAAACAGGAAAAGATTCCCCCTAGAAGTACCATCATAGTTTAATTTAAAGAAATCTCGATGGGGGGGGGCTTCTAATTAAGATGAAATATATATATAGTAATATCACCTTCATTAAAGGGGATATTACTAAATATATATTTCATCTTAATTAATTTGAAATTAATACTCTTGAATCCCCCATGAAAAAGTAGTTTCTTTTTGTTTACAAGGATCTTAAGGGAACTATATTTAAGAGAGGGATTTGTAAGTAAATAAATGTGGAACCTCTTTTCCACTCCATTTTTTTCTTTTTTTTTAGTGATTAAATGCGAGTTCTAATATCAAAGAACAATACATTTTCCTATTAGTTTTTTTTAATAATGAGAGTTAAAATTTTTATGAAAAGGTAAAAAGTGAGGAAAATGCCTGGCTGGAAGTGGAGTCAACTAGGAATTTAAGCATTTCACATTTAATTTAAAGTCCAATTCAAAAAATTAAATCAATAGTCATTAAAAGTAAATTTGTAAAACTCTATAATTTTTAATATTAATTGTCCATTTTTTAAACACACAAGAGGTGATGTAGAATTGGATTTGATAATTATTTGTGAAATCAAAAAACGCCTTCCAAAAAGTGAGAAGGAGGAGGTTTTGATAGCTGAATGCATAATGTCAAAATGAGAAATGAATGGAGTGATTTATGCCATGATTCATATTTGGAAGTTCAAAATGTGCAATTTTGAGCTAATTCCATGGAAATAATTGATGAGTTTAATGTGTAATTTTGAGCTAGTTTCATGGAAGTTGAGTTATGAATTTAAATTATTTAATGAAATATATGAATGTATTTTAATGATTAATGCAAATGGATGAATTAATGGGTTTATGAAAGATATGCATATAAATATGATGATGAATGGAAATATTTAATGTATGAGTATAATGATTATGCATGTGTAATGGATGTATTTAAGCGATTATAGATTAATGATTAATCAATATATTGATGATTAGTGAAATGATAAATATTTATGAAATGGGATAATGAAATATGAAGATGGATAAATAATGAATATATCACTAAATGATTATGTAAATGGATTATGGTTATGAATAAATTCATATAAATGCTTATGCAAATGTATTTATGTAATGGGTGAAAATGGTTTAATGAAAGGGGTATTTTAATGATTATGCAAATGTATTGAGTGAAATATGCAATGGATATAAATGATGATGACATTTTTATGTGTCTACATTTTGCCCCTCTTTGAGACAATGCAGCCTATTGCATTGTTTCAAAGAAAATGATGCCCCAATCTAAGGAATAATGCAAATGGATGACGAGGAGGTAGAGGTATTCCCCGTCAAGAGGACATGTGAGTTCAAAGAACATGAGTGTGCTCTCCAAATGGATGAGAGTACTAAAAGACGATAGAGGAAAATAGATAAGGAGATGAGGAAGAAAATGAAATGATGAAGGAAATGGACAATGGAAGAAATGATAGAAGAAAAAGATATATTAATGAATATGAAGGTGATGAAGACTCTTGTAAATTTCATAATGTTTTATCATCATAGAGCGGTAGAATATGAAAAATAGTGAACAAACACCATGTTATGACAAAGACCAAGTTGTGCAAGGTCATCCATCTATAAAACAGACAGTCACAAACAAGGAATGTCCTAACTCATGCTTAGGGAAAAGTTGTCACAGTATTTTTCCCAAGAGAAATCGTAGACAACAATCAAATAAGAGATGAGTCATGAGACATCATCGCTCCTCTAAATCCTTTGTGGAACATCCTTGAGGTGCTAGTGACATGACCGAAGAAAATCCAAAAGATAAGAAAAAATAGACCAACAAGATCAATAGTCATTCATATTGTTTGCCAATAGGTGTTTTCCAGTGTGTTATGTGACAAAGTAAGTGATAGATGGATTATTTTGAGAGGGCCTAGTTTCAGGAAAAGAAACATGTCGTATAAGATGTTAAGTATAGTTTCAATCATGCAACTACCTGTATAACACAAATGATGAAGGGTGATAGTGACAAGGTCTAGTTTTAGGAAGGATGCATCCTATAAAAGACCATTTGTTTTGATCAATTTGACTAGTGTGATTGATTTGACAAATGGTTGATTTGACTTGGAGACTTGTTGGCTTGTTTGTCTTGTTAATTCAGGATTTTTGTTTGAAGTTCAGATGATTATGTTGTGTTTGAGTTGAAAATGTCTGATTTATTTTGACTGACCTGACAGACAATAAAAGACTGACCTAGGAGGACTTGGGGGCTCATTAACAGATGGCCTTCCCTATGTAGAAATGTGCAAAGACCTCATAGTTCAACATAACCCTTGACTTTCTTTCAACAACAAGGACTGAATCATGATTTTATTGTTTATTTGAAAAACCCAAAGGATTGACCTAATGCCTCATGGGTACATCGATGGATGGCCTTGCCTACGTCTAGACGTAGAGGCAACGTAGTTCAACACTGACAAAGACTGACATGACTGACTTTGATTTTGTTTTTGGGATTTTTTGAAAGTTATCTTAATGTTTTGGGTTTTGACATATTTTGATTTTTTGGATTTTTTTAAATGTTTTGATTTTTTTGGATTTTTTTCTTTTTAGGACATTTTATAATTTTTAGGATTTTTTTGAACATTTTATGATTTTTTGGATTTTTTTTAGGGCATTTTATGATTTTTAGGGATTCTTTTAGGACATTTTATGATATTTTAGGGATTTTTTCAAGACATTTTATAATTTTTTAGGTATTTTTTCGAGACATGTTATGATGTTTTTGTATTTTCTTTAAGGAAATTTTATAATGTTTTTTGGGGACTTTCTTCAGGATGTTTAATGATGTTTTTGGACTATTTTTAGTATAGTGACTTCCAATGATGAGTGCAGAATGTAGTGTAGGTCAAGGATATTTTTGCAGTTGGGTATAAGATGAACCAATAGGGATGTGATGAAACAAGGTTTATCATGAATAAGTGATACATGAGAAAGACGCTCGACGTCAACCTTTTGAAAGTCATGATAAAAATGACAAGGCCTGTTAATGGATGTTAAATGGAGATGATGAACAGTAAAGGCCTTAGTATGAATTAGGGTGGAAGAACAAATAGAGTGATAGTAGATGACAAAGTGAGGACTGACTACTCATGGTGCCTATTTGCCAGGTTTTAGCCATGGTACTTATCTAGGGCACCTGTTTAGCAAGTTTTCACCATTGGACAAAAGATTTCTCTTTTTTTTTTCCTATCACCAACATGCCTCTTTGCCAAGTTTTCATTAGGGTGACCATTTTTTTAGGACTTTTTCTCTTCTTTTTTGTCCTTTTTCATAATTTTTTCTCTTTTTTGTGGTATTTTTTTAGGACTTTTTCTCATTTTTAAAATTTTTTTTAGGACTTTTTCTCTAGCTCTCTGAAGCTAGGTATAAAATTGATAAATTTGAGATCCATATATTTCCTTGATGATGCCCCAATCCTTTGTGGATGGTTGTTCTAGATGAAAGGACCTGATCAGGATGAGAAGTACAAGTGGAAAATATGAAGGATGATAGATGTGGCAGATGAAAGAGGCTATTGTAGGATCCCTAATTTGCACCATATGTGGGCCATTAGTCTTCAGTTGAAAAGGAGCTTGGGCAACCAACGAGTTAGATTATGAGAAGGAGTTGTCATCAATGATACATTGAAATACATAACCAATGGAGGGATATGATGGATATGTGAACATGGATGGATGGAATAGAGTATATGGTATGAGTGAGAGTGACATGGATAGAGACCTTTGATCAAATGGCTCTTTTCTTAAGTATTTTCCTTCATTTTTGATGGAGAGGCATACTTGGAGATTGACTTTTGCTCATTTTTACTTTTGAATTTTATTTTTTATTTGTTTGTTAACTTTTTATTTTGGCTAAGGGACTTATCTTGATATTCTTTTGATTTTGATTTGTCCATTACTTTTTATTTTGGCTAGAGGACTTGTATTGATTTTCTTTTCTTTTTGATTTGTCCAATAGATTTTTATTTTGGCTAAGGGACTTGCCTTGATATTCTTTTCTTTACATTATATCTTTTGATTTTTGATTTCATTTTAAAGATAGATCATTCATTGGAGCTTATCCTTTATTCCTTTCTTGAACTATGACTTGTTGATTCATGTCTATGATGCGAGTGGACATGAGTGGGATGGAGGAAGAAAGTGAAGTGATAAGAATTTTTAGCGGATGAATGGGAGTGGTGATACCATGAATGGAATCTTTTCGACTATCCTTTTCATTACTATTAACATCAAAGATGGCTCAGTAGAGGTGACAATAGGAGATAAATATCCTAGCCTAGGGCAGGTGGGATGGAAGGATGATGATTAGATATCCTTAGTAGGGTCATCATCAAAGAATGGGTTATCACAAATGTTTTTTGTCAAATAGGGGGTTATCATAGATGTGAAAAGATTAAGTGGAAGTAGATATGGAAAAGGTCAATGTATCATTGGGGTCCCAAAAGGTTTCAATCCAAGCATGACCATATTTTTGTGTTTCTTCTACAATTATCTTGACATCAACATTAGAATTATCATCTTTCTTAGTAGGATTAGGATTGACATTCGTTGGTAAATTATCCATGTGGTATTCTCCACATCCCATGTCATGAATTTGGACCTTTGGGTTTGTTGGTGGGATAAATGGAGTGGATGAATTAGTTAATGAAGGTGGATCAATGTAGCAAGATGATGAGGCCTCTTGGTTGAGAAGCACATGGAATTAAGTTGTCCCTTTCAGATTATTGCAATATTGAAGGGGCCTAGATCACCTACGACTGTAATTTTAGTGCTTGCATAAGGAAACTTAAAAGATTGATGATATGTGGATGGAAATACTTTTATTGCATGGATCCATGGTCATCGAAGGAGTAGGTTGTACGGTAGTTCAAGATTCAGTACTTGGAATGTGGTATCTAGTATTGTAGGTCCAACCATGATAGGTAGTGTGATAATTCCCTCAAAAGAACGTTCTTCGTCATCATAGGCTTTGATGACAATTCTCTTAGATTTATCCACACATGTTTCAGATAGGCCCAATGACTTTACCATTTTTTAAGTGAAAATGTTCAATCTAGCTCTGCCATCTACTAGGACTAATCTAAACTTGTTTTTGTTGATGACGACCTCAAGGTGTAATGGGTTGTTATGGCTTGACTTGGATGTAGAGTAATATTTCTCAAAAAAATAAACATGGTGGGAGTTGGCCAAGTATCCAACCATGCCTTTAAATTAGTTGATGTCCAGGTCAGTAGGGATTGACGTTTCTTTGAAATCCCTATCAAGGATAGCTTTGTGTTTGGGTGATATACGCATAACCTCAAGGATGTAAATTTGTGTTGGTGTCTTTCCTAATTGGTCAACAAGGTTAAATGGGTTTTGGATTGACTTCTTTAGAGGATGACCAAATATAGTAATCTTAGCTCTACGGGTAGTAACGTCAATTCCAAGTTGCTTCTTAATTGTGATTGTATTAACCTGATCATTAGCAACTCAGAGGTGGTTAATAATTGTGTAGTCAAAAGAGGTATTGGTATAATTGGCATGGTTTTCTATCTTTTGACTTGAATTGGAGGCTTTTCCATGGTCTTGTAATGGATTCTTAAAAATTGTATGGTCTTCGTTTGAAGTTTTTTGTTTTCCCTCAACCTCTATGGTACCATTTTCAATTAGGTCTTGAATGAAGTTCTTCAACTGACAACACGATGAAGTGTTATTTGTTACGTTCTTGTTATAGGACCAAAGCTTGTTTTTATGATTTTATGTTCCTTGGGAAATTTATGTCTTGGTATAAGTTTTAATTTC
The DNA here is from genome assembly GCA_007258455.2 of Sequoia sempervirens. Lineage (NCBI taxonomy): Eukaryota > Viridiplantae > Streptophyta > Pinopsida > Cupressales > Cupressaceae > Sequoia > Sequoia sempervirens. Next base: position 35,095,384 of record VDFB02358134.1, on the reverse strand, counting down.
TCCTTTAGCAATAAGGATTTTGTCAAGGATATCCCCTTTTTCAACAAGGTTAGCAAATGTGGAACAATAATGAGCCTCCAATGCATATTTTAAGTTTGTCTTTAGGTTTTGCATGAACATGGTATTTTTTTTTGAAGAATTTCAACAGGACAATGGCTACCTAAACTTCTCCATCTCTGGAAGAAATTTGTGAAAGCTTCACCCTCTTCTTGTTTAGTTTGACATAGGGTAGCAATAGTGATGTTATTTTTGATATTGAAGGAAAAGTGGGTGATAAATTTGTAAGCTAGTTTGTTTGATGATCATATGCATATTGGTAGGTGGGGAGAACCATTCTAAAGCATGTTCTATGAGAGTCCTAGGAAATAATATCATCAAATAAGTTTTTTCTAAGGAAATTTCAATCAAGGTCATATGAAATTATCTTACATTTTCAATGAGGTCTCCCTTTCCTTTATATCTGGGTAAATTTTGCATGACATAATTTGGAGGAAAAGGAGGCATGTATAATGTCCTATCAAATGGGTAAGGACATAACTCTTGGATAGGGTAGTTTTTCTTATTTGAAAATGTCATGGTTTCCATTTTCTTTTGCAATGCCAACATTTGATTGGCTAGGACATCATATAGTGTGAGTGTTGTATCTAGAGTGTTTGCAACCATATTTTGGTAAGACCCAGTGTTTGTACTTTGCAATCCAATGTGTTGAAGGGATGGTATGTTGGTGTTGACGTGAGATGTTAATGTTTGAGGTGTGTTTGCAATTTGGATTTCAGGAATGTGAGTGGTATGAGTTGGAATTTGTGATATGAAATTTTGAGTTCCAAGGATGGAAGTATTGGATTGTGTATGAAAAATATTAGAAGTATTTGGACCTTGTGAATGTTGAGTGTTGAATTGAAAAGATCCTTGAGGATTTGTTTGAGGAACACTTGTGTTAGGACCTTGTGACATATTGATGTTTTTGTTTGTTCCATGGATATGAACTCTAGTCATTTTATTTGTACCAAATAGATTTTATAATGTGGTGTTCAAGGTCTTAGTTGTTCCAAATGGGTTTGACGATGTGGTGTTTGTGGCACTTGATTCTCCAAATGGATTTGAAGATATAGTGTTTGTGGCAATTGATGTTCCAAATGGATTTGAAGATATGGTGTTTTTATTGAATGGATTAAGTGTAGAACTAAGGGATTGTGACATGGAATGTGTTAACGACTGTGCCATTGGTTGTATTGTGTTAAAGACCATCCCTTGCATTGTGCCTTGTGTAATTCCTTGCATGCAAAATAAGGTGGTGTGAATTGTTGTTGCATCTTGTGTGCCTCTTCCTAATGGTATTAATTTGTTAACTTGTGGGTTATAGCTACTACAGACAAATGTATTGTTTCCTTGAGTTTGTTTGATGGATGTGGATGATGCTCTTAATGTATTTACATCAAAACCAAGTGGTAATGTGGCACCTTCTATCAATAGTTTAGCTAGGTAACATTGAGGTTCTTGTGCCAAGAAGTCCTCGACAAAAGAGGAAAACTAAGGATCTTGGGAAGCAACGTCTAGTTCCTCAATGATAATGTTTCCATTTTGGTCTCTAGTTACAAATTTCTCAAATAGGGATTTGTAAGGTCTAGCTATCCCATGTGATCAGTTTGCAAATGGGTTAACAAATTTAGTGTTTGATGGGGAAGCCATTTTTTTCATCTTATTTGTGATCTAGTTTCAACCATGAAAGGATTTGCAAACTAAAAGTGGATGACATGAGACTAAAAACTATGTTTTTGGTTTTTTTTTGGAATAATGTATGCCTAAATGCAATGCAACTAATTTTTTTTGGTATTTTTGTTATTTTGAGAATTTTTAAATGAGGTAATGATAATTTTAGTATAATCTAAAGTATGACTGAGTCTAAAAGGGGGATGATGCTAATGCAAAGTGTTATGAAAAATATGATATGCAGTTGAGATGACTATGATATGAACTATGTACCTTTGTTGTGAAAATTAAGGAAGGAGTTACTAGAAAACCTAAGATAGTCCAATGTTTCCAAATGAAATTATCAATGACCTCAGGGAGAGTGGATGACAAGTGACAAGTTTGAGGTGAGCCTTAAACTATACTGGTGAGTTTAAAGGTTACACCAAAATGAAAAGGACTAATGTGGAAATGATAAGTTCAATGATAACTTTTCTTTGTAGCAATGAGCCTATGACAATATATGGTAAGTTTCCCTATTCCAATGTTTTCAAAAAGGTGTATGTAACATAAGATTTTTTTAAGTGATGCAAGTAAGCTAAATGAATGTGATGGAATGATGGGAAATGAAGTGAGCAAATCATTGGTTTACACAGGTTGTTTAGAAAAAAATTGGCTTAGTTTGTGTCAAAGTTAGAATGTTATTAGATTTTAGTGTGATGTTTGATTTTTTTTTACAATGTTTTTGAATACAAACATGTAAGACACCATAGACAAATTTTTTTTGAGTTTGTTTCAATTGTGAATTTTGTTTGATTTTACCAATACAAGCACAAATCTTGAGGGTGGAAAGGACAATATTTGTTGGATCCTGCTTGGATTACTCTATTTGCATCTTCTCTTAGTGGATGACTAAGAAGCTTGGCCACACTAGCTCCCCTCCATGACACTCACTTCTCCAAGTCAACCAAGCTTTGAGTTCTCATGAATCTCTCATGATGAACTTTTTATATATACTAAGATCCACAAGAACATGGAACGACATCAAAGGTGGTCCCTTTTGTACCAAAAAATAGAATTATTTTGGCTTCTAAAATAAGAGATGTCTAGTAAGGGAATCTATGAATGGAGAGCTCGCTTGTAATAGCCTAAGAACTGGGATGCCCACTCCCACTCTTATCACCAGCAAGTATCAATAGACTAAGGATCTCAAAACTTGGCTTTGAATGATGCTAGCCACTCCTTATGGTACAAATTTTTTTCTCCCATCGTTGATATAGCCCGCCAAAAAATGTGTTCAAGGTCAAACCCTGAGGTGATGAAATCCTCAAGGAAGCCTCTCCTAAAAAAAATACCAATGTTTATTTCTTATCACCTAGGATTGCATAAGTGTGCAAGGGGATTGGATATGTAATCACTAGATTAGGTAACACAAAATGTAAAATCTCAGCAAACATGACAAACAATGTTCTTTTTAAGTACCAAATGAAATGTTATTTAATCTAAAAATACAATCGGTTTCAAAATCAATCATTCGACGAATGTCCTGCACCAAATGTCATTAATAGTTGCTGATTTTTAGTCTTCAGAAAATATGTGTTTATATTTTCAGCTTTTCAAATCTCTAACATGCGAACATGCAAAAAATAAAATCAATGATTAGCCCCCGAGACAAAAATTAAACTATGAAAGAAAAATACATTAAATTAGGAATTTTAATCGAGATTTAAAACTAATCTAAAATTTAAATTAATTGAAAATTTAAATTAGTCTAAAATTAAAAGCTAATCTAAATCAAAAGTTAATCTAAACCAAAAATTAATCTAAAATTAAAAGTTAACTGAAATTAGAAACTAATCTAAATTAAAATACTAATCTAAATTAGAATTAGAATTAAATTAAGTCTAAACTAAATCTATTCTAAATGAAATTAAATCTACATTCTAATTAAGTCTAAATTAGAAACTAAATCTAAGTTAAAAAGATAAATCAAAATTAGAAAATAGATTTAAATTAGAAGCTAAATCAAAACAAAAAACTAAAAGCTACATGAAAAGAAAAATCTAAATGTAATTTAAAAGATAAAAGCTAAATAAAAAACTAAAAGTTAAAAGCTACATTACAAGTTAAAATCTAAATTTAAATTTAAATCTAAACTAAAAGTTAAATTTAAATTAAAAGCTAAATCTAGATTAAAAATGAACTAAGTCCAAATTAAAAATTAAATCTAAATTAAATGCAAACTAAATTAAATCTAAAATTAGTCTAAATTACATTAAATATAAAACTACATTGAAGCTAAATTAAAAGAAAATTAAAACTGAATGAAATTAAATACTAATTTAATCAAAATTGACATAAGCTAGATTGACTACTAAAAACCAAAATGGTAAACAATCAACAAACAAAGAGGGGGAAGCAAATTGAGAAATTTAGAGGAAAAGATTATGCCACAATTGTGGACATGCACAAAATGCATTTGTTGAGATGGTGAATGATGAAGACATCAAACACATTTCTTGAGATGTTAAATGCTGAAATCATCAAATGTCTTTGTTGAAGACATAAAACACCTTTGCTGAAAATGCCTTTGTTGAAAATTCCTTTGCTGCAAAGACAAAAAAAAACTGATTTTATAAGCATAAAAAGACCATCAAAACCTTCATTAGATTTATCCCAGTTGTTTGTGACTTCAACTCATACCATGAAAAACTATTTTACAATTGTCTCTTCATGTATAATGGTAAAAGTGAATAGTGTAGCAAATATTTTCTCAAAATTTAAAAACATTTGACATTATTATTCATTTACTCATATGCATTCAAGGCTATTACAACAAATTTTTTAATCATCATTATTATTCATTATAGAAAAATTCATTTGAGATTACTTATCAAATGTTTTCTTGTACACCCAAGTAAAAATATGTGAAAGTATTTCATATGAGATAATATCAAACTTCTCTAAATCAAATCCAATTTTAAATTAAAATCCAATCGATTATTTAAATCTAAAACACACTACAACTAGAAAACCTTTGGGCCTACATGTTGGGCTCACCATTTTGTAGATGTTGGAAATGAAAAATCTAATCGAAACTTTAATCAGATTTAAATCATTGCCAACATTACATCAATAAATCCTTTCTGAATGAAAACATATACAAAATTCACACTAATCTAACTAAAGGAAATTCCTTCAAAGAGAAAATCAACTCCACTATCATCCTCTCTCCAACATCTTGTCTATTCTCTCAAAGTTTTGAAGCAAAAGCACAAAAGGTGATGTAGAATTGGATTTGAGTATTATTTGTGAAATAGAAAAATGTCCCCCAAAAAGTGAGAAAGAGGAGGTTTTTATAGCTAAATGCATAATGTCAAAATGAGAAATCAGAAATGAGTGGAGTGATTTATGCCATGATTCATGTTGGGAAGCTCAAAATGTGAAATTTTGAGCTAATTCCATGCAAATGATTCATGAGCTTAATGTGCAAGTTTGAGATAATTTCATGGAATTTAATTTATCAATTTAAATTATTTAATGAAATATATGAATGTATTTTAATGATTAATGCAAATGGATTCATTCAAAATGGCCAAAGTGAAATGATTTATGCAAATAGATGGATTAATGGATTTATAAATGACATGCATATGAATATGATGGTGAATGGAAATATTTAATGTATGAGTATAGTGATTATGCATGTGTAATGGATGTATTTAAGCGATTATAGATTAATGATTAATGAAATGGATGAATTAATCATTTATGAAATAGTTTTATGAATATACTATTGATTAGTGAAACGATAAATATTTATGAAATGGGATAATGAAATATGTAAATGGATAAATAATGAGTAAATTACTAAATTATTATGTAAATGGGTTATGGTTATGAATAAATGCATATAAATGCTTGTGCAAATGTATTTATGTAATGGGTGAAAATGGTTTAATGAAAGGGGTATTTTAGTGATTATGAAAATGTATTGAGTGAAATATGCAATGGATAAAAATGATGATGAGGATATTTTTTATGTATCTAAAATTGTCTTTTGAGTAGCCTTAATAATGGCTCTCATCTTATTTAGCTTATCCAAGGCCTTATTGTACTCCTTAACTAGAGAATCATATTTTTTCTGAGAAATTTATGCAGTTTCCACACTAAGGACAACAACATGAGAAACTTAATTGAGTCGCTTGGATATGAGTCATATTTGTAGCTCTTTTGACCACCAAGGAACCAATAACCCCCTGAATAGGCCTAAAAACATCATGTTTATGAGTATTAGCTACCATAGACCAAATTGAAAGAGTATGCAACTTTGGACTATATCTAGTTACAAACACTTTATCCTCAAATTTCTCCTCAGATATTAAATCTTGAGGGTCTCTTCTCATTGCACCATATGCTATGGTAGTAATGATAATACATCTTAGTAATAACATGATTCCACTATCTGAGACAATTTTCCTAGCTTCGGTGGGAGTAATAGCTACAATTTCAGCCTTGATCTTTTCCTCGTCTATTTTCTCAGCTTCTTCCTGATGAGAAGGTTTAGCATTAGCTTGGGCTAATTCAATTCTCTACTTTATATATTTACTCCATTTTTGAATCATAAATTTATGAACCTCTTTGGACTATACAAATTTATCATCAATACAGAATTCATCACATTCCTTGATCCTTAGATCATCATCACTTTCCTTATCATATTGCCATTTTACAATTCTTTCAGTGGGAATATTTGAACTATGAGTTGCATCAATATGACGAGGAGGGAATTTCTACTCTATCTCCACATTTCCTAGCACATGTTGAACATTTGCAAGCCACTCTAGGATACCCATAGCTTGTTGTTGTCATTTTTGTTTTAGGAGAGCTTGTGCTTTATCAGCAACCTCCTTCACCTTCACGTTAAATTCACCACACCAATAATCCCTTAGCATACTGAAGGCTCTTTCTAGAGGGTTTGCAATTAAATTATATGGAATTATGTAAAATTAATTCCTTTCCACTATATTTTCTTCAATGTTCATTATAGTTGTCCATTCCTTCTTTCTAGTCATGAAAACTTTGTCACTTGTCAGGTTTCTTAATACATCATCTTTGTATAAGAATTCATGATGTATGACTCCTAAGATTTATTTTTTCTCCTCTTGCCGCAAATCTCTTGAGATCAACACTTCTAATTTCATCAATATGAATTCTAAGATTATTCACCATGATGCAAAACTTTTCATACCCCTTAGGGGCAGTGTCTGTCAAGTAAGTAAAAGAACATAGGGTATGTACCATAGGACCCTTTGTGGGCTTCTTGAACATCTGATAATCGATAACATCAATTTTCCACATGATTTCCATAAAATACAATTTTTTTGAGACATATAGGGGTAGAAAATAAGGTGCCACTTTAGCTCCATAGGCTTTGATCAAATTATATTTAAAATGGAGAAACCAATTTTCCCAATTATGTGTTGCTTTAGAGTATTCTGCATCTTTTGGGCACATGATACTTTTGATTTCTTCAGAAAGCCTATGAATAGATGCTACACCCAATACTTCTAGGATACCATATCTTACAACATTAGCAAACAAGATATAATTGGAATTAGAGTAGTCTTGATCATAAATGTATGTCCAAATTTGTACTAGTAAAGCATTATTTTCATTGTCCCTAAGTCTCAAATTTAATTTCCTTTTCCATTCATAATCACCCTCCCATAAGAGAATATGCATTAACAAAGAGTAATGATTGAAATATAAGGGGAGAACTCCCTTTTTCAAATTGAGGAAATCCACATGCATCTGATCAGCAACAAAGTTGGCATAATCAAAACTAGTGTTCCAATTATGACCCTATATATCTTCCACCATCACTAATAGATCAGGGGCTATCCTTACCTAAAAATATTGAGCCAACACTTGGTTCAAGTAGTAATAAGTATTCCTGAAATAATCCACAAACTCTTCAAACTCAAAAGGATCAATATCCTTAGTAGTGAATTTTTGCTTGCTCTTTCTATGCCAAACCAACAGTTTCTCTCTATATGAAAATTTTATTTTCTCATATTTAGCATATAACTCAGCATGCCTAAACTTCACACTGCAATTGATATTTAAGCCAAATACATCTATCATCTTGTCCTTCATCACTTCAAAAATCACATCACCATTTTCACTCCTAATTGTTCTATCATTGGGATTATAGTGTCTATCCAGTTCCATCATCAGTTCCACCTCTACAAACACATTAGAGATCACCAAGATCCCAAGGTTCAACCCCCATAAATAAAATGAAGGCTTACTAGAATGTATCTTGTTAAAAGCATACATGAAAAGCTACCACCTACTTTGAGGCTAGGGCTTTTCACTGATTTCACCAGCACTATCAATTAACCTAGTAGTGATGGAAACTTGGCCTATAGGTCTTTTTCCAATCTGTGGCCCTCCTTCCATTATGTTTCTAGAGGCATCCTCCATAAAAAAAATTGTTTCCTTCTTTGCACTTCTAGAGCTAGTGGATGATGCAATAGTACTTGGTGAAGGGTTAGATGATACAGGTTGTTTCGACTCAACTTTAGCTGAAACATCTTGAGTTTTAAGTAGTTTAACCCTCTCTTTTTTTGGTTTCCTCTCTAGCCTAATAGTAGATTGATTAGGCTCTAGCTCACTGATGTTCACAATGTAGGAGAACTAGGGTTTATAAATTCTTACAGTTGAGAAAGAAAAACCCTTTACATGTATGAGAACAAATTACACTACTTGTTTAACAAGAAAAATCTCTACAATACCTAGCACTTATCACCAAATTGAAGCTATCAATAATAGACAAGCAAACAATTCTCCCAAATTCCTTATCAACTTTCTAAGGTTTTTCACCTCAACACTTCAACTAGAAAGAGATATATAGTTTTTTTACTCAGGTAAACGCTATGCCAGAATTGTTACTTTGTAGTTTCTAGAGCTTCCTGCACAATTTCCTTAGCTTCTTGTATACTTTCTTCTTGTGATTGAATCCAAGTGCACGACCAACTTGGTATCTACTTTTTTATACGACCAAGAAACAAACATTCCACCATTAATATTCGATGGTAAGTTTGCGTGAGAAATTTGACAATTAGCCATTCATGTTTAAACCCTGATCATTGATCACTTTTTTTAAAACTAGATCAATGGTTATCAATTTTCCTTGCTACTTTATTTCTTGCTTTTACACAATGTCCTAAAGATTCTGCCACATTGCTTCTTTATGCAATAGTTTTTGCTTTTCACTAATATACCTCATCCTTCATCGGCTCTATTAGTGATGCAAGCATCCTTGTGATGAATTTTCAACCCTCAGATCTATGGCTCATCTTTGATCACATTCATCATTTCATCATGTATCACTAATTTTAACTTTGCACCTTGGATCCTATTAGCAACGGGAGATATAGTGAGGATATCAAATTAAGACTTGTGCACCTGCATGAAAATAAATGGCACAAAATACATCGCACATAATATCTAATAATATTAGTGAAAGAAAAATTTAGGCATAGAACTCCATCACTCATCGCTAATTGTCCCCATATAGTTTGCAAGAAATTAGCGACGAGAGAACTTCTTAATGGCATTTTGTATCACATATCGCTAATTCAAAATTAGCATTTAAAACAAATCCACGATACATGATGTAAGGGAATTTCATTACATCGCTCATCACTAATTTAAATATATCATTTCACTACCATCCACAATGAGCGATAAGAACATCAAGCTAGAGGACATCACTCATCTCTATTACATTACTCAAGGCTAAAAGTCCATTAGTGATAAGTGATCCCTCAACAATACTAGGATCATTACATATCACTAGTCATAACAAGAGCTCCTAAAAATATTTGTGATGAGCGAAAACAAATAAATACCACTCATCGCTCATCTCCAATTTGGGACATACACTTTATAGAGAGATCAACAATGAGTGATAAAGTAAGATGGCCAATGGGACTCAAGCAAAAACCTTCAGGAACATGCTTGATAGCTTGTTTTATTAAGGGGGATCCTCTAGGATGATATGATAGAAAATTGAAAGACTCCTAAGTCACAAATTGCGAAGGATGTAAAGGCCAAAAAGGCCATCTATCTAACCTTGTAAACATTATGAGACTCAGACCTAAGCTTGAGCGACTAGTTACCAAATGAAAATGAATGGCATAAGATGTTTTTAAGTAACCAAAAATAGGAAATAGGAAGTCAACAAAAAATAGAACTTTGCAAGCATTTATGGAAAAAATAATCCTAAACCCTCAGATATCAACCCCGCATTCTGGAAAGTGACAAGGGTTTGAGGTGGAACAAAAAAAAAATTGTAGGCTCCATCAGATTGATTTTTATTTTTTGAGAATTTAGAAAAATTATACATAAATACAAATAACTTTCATAAATTCATTCCTAATGAACCCTACCAATTTTATTGAGAAAATAATGTTTCCACTCAAGAATTCATGAGTAGACAATAGCATAATTATCAAGATTATTGTTAGTGTAATTAATATTTAATTGCACTTGCATAACTTTACTTAGGTAATTATTTAATTCCTAGGTTTATTATTCTCATCCTTATCTTATTGAGCTATCTTGTTGCTCGAGATAAGATTAGGGCTATACATCTTTACTTTTATAAAGAAAATCATATCTTGTAATTATGGATTCCTGAATAATAATATTTTGCACACATCTTTCGCAAAGCTCTTGCTTTTTCTGATTTTCTCTTGTGTGGAAGGCTTTTATAGTTTGCATTTCATATCTTGGTTTTTAACATGGTATCAGATCCTTGATTTACAACCCCTTCTTAGATTTTTAGAGAAAATCATTGTAGAGTTCATTCGGGATTCCTCGAGGGTATCATGCCTTGAGTTAATTTATGAGGTGTTTTGGATCAGATCGAGCTTCACCATTGGATTCAGAGTGTTGGAAAAAGTCAAGATTGGATTTTATTTTGTAGATTTTGGTCATTATTTGGCAGATCTATGAGGGATTCAAGCTAGAAGATTTTTTGGAAGCTCTGGAGGTAGATAATTTTTTAGAGCATTTTGGGCACAAACGAAGGTCACCATCACGTTCGTAGTGGCCAAAAACCCTAAGATCACCTTTTGTTTCATCGATTTTGGAGAAGTTGGTCTGGAAGGAAAAGAAAAATTGCCAGCGAGGTCGTAGGACCTCCCTAGCATGCTTCCCAAACCACAAAAAATCAATTTTTTTTTTTAAACCATGCTTTTCTGGGTTTTGTGCCTGCACATCTAGTTGTGAAGAATTTCTCCACCTGGCGGCCATCGAGAGGCCACCAGACCGCCACTATTGCCCAACTCCACTTCCGCCACTTAGCCTACCACTAATGACCCCCTCTAGCCATAGCTGTCGCCTCCGCTCAGCCCCCGCAGGCCCTTTTGAAGAGGTTGTTGTCCTATGGGGGACTGGGCACTATGCTCCTAGCCCCCGACCACTAATAGTGCTAGCCTAAGATTATATGGGTGACCAGTGGCTCAGCTCCTAGCACCTATCGTCTAGCCCTTGGTTGTGCATAGGACCAAGGGCTGACTTTTTTTTAGCCCCCTGGGGGCCCTGTAGGCCTTCTAGAGCACTTTTCACTAAATCGAGCATATTTTTTTCATATGATGTCTGTTTTTCGCAAACGAGATATAGTTGGAAAGCTGATCCTAACACCGATCTAGTGGTGCAAATTTTTTTACCAGTTTTTTCTCCAGATTTATTTTGCAGGTCTTTTAACTAAGATGAATTTTTTTTCACTTCGGAGGGCATATCTTTTGACTTGGTGATCCTTTTTTTGTCATTCTTGTGAAGTTGGAAAGCTGGTTTAATCCTCTACATAGATCTAAGGTATATTTTTATTTTTTATTTATGCATGTTTGTATGATCTCCTTTTACAATTTTTGGGTTATTGCAATAAACGAATTGGGATAAAGTTCCTTCAGGGGGGTTTCTTGCATAATAAATATGATTAGAGTGCAGTTTTCACTTTGATCTCCATCTTGATTTGTTGGAAGCTAGCATGGGTTATCTAGTTTCTTAGTTTCTTTTGGCTGCATTTCTTGTCATAGCTTGACACATATCAAATTCATCTATTCACACTTTAGATAGAGAGTTTATGTTTCTTGATCTGCATTGGTTTAGATCCTTCTCAATTTGAGGGCCATGTTTTATGGTTAATGTTCCAAAATCTTCATGGTACTTGTTCCTATGGAATATTTTTAATCTCAGTTTGGCATCTACATCGAGATACACGGTTTCAATATTTTGTCATCATTTCATCTACTATTGCTTCATAAATTCTAGGGTTTTTCCAGTTTGTGAGTTTTCTAGTGTTCCGTGGCATCGGGTCTGTTGTCACATTATTATGATTTCATTTTTGGTTTCCTATAAAAAGAAGTATCTTTCCTTGCTTTTCAGATTGTAGTTCTAGTGTTACTCCACAGTGTTCTTCCAGTGCTTCTTTGCAGCAGTCATCTCATTTGTTGGGGGGTTTTGTCCCACTGGTTTTTCCTTCTCTACCTCATTATTGCATTTGTACTTGGGTACTTGATCAGGCCTTGTTGTCGAGACCCATTCATGCTTTCTTGCATTCATATTAGTTTTAGGTGCATGCTTTGTTAGTTTCCCCAAGTTGCACTTATGGGGGGTGTTAGTGTAATTAATATTTAATTGCACTTGCATAGCTTTACTTACATAATTATTTAATTCCTAGGTTTATTATTCTCATCCTTATCTTGTTGAGCTATCTGGTTGCTCAAGATAAGATTAGGGTTATGCATCTTTTCTTTTATAAAGGAAATCATATCTTGTAATTATGGATTCTTGAATAATAATATTTTGCAAAGCTCTTTCTTTTTCTGATTTTCTCTTTTGTGGAAGGATTTTCTGGTTTGCATTTCAAATTTTGGTTTTTAACAATTATTATAGAATTTCATCATTTAAGCTTCATTTCATGTTTTAGGTAAGTTTTTCATATGTGTCGCATGTATTTTTTTATGAGAACTAACACTTTTAGGCCTTTTAAATAAAATCAAGGCAAGCAACAATGATCCTTGGAGGTGATGAATCTACTTTAGTCCATCAAGGAAATCAAATTTGAGAAGGTTCCAACAATAAATCTAGTAAGACAAAAGCTACAGAACAAGGAACCTAGGCATGTGTGTTTTCAGTTCCTTGAGAAGAGCGAGATAGTCTATGGCGTATTTCTCTCTAAACCAACTAATTTTGCATCACATTTAAACCCAAAGTTCCTTTGTGTCTACCCTCTACATTTTTATCATAAATTTTTCATTCTAGAATCAATTTATTAGAAATCATAAGAGACTATTACATTTACATAGTAGTGATAGTTAGATCATTACATTTACATAGTTGTCATAGTTAGATCATTACATTTTAGAAACCAATTATTCGAATCACATCCACATCAATGCACATTTTTCCAAAAGGATTATAACCATGATCCACAATTTTGACTATTTCTATCAGGTTTTTTCATCAAGTTGATTTGAGATCATTTCTAATCTCTCGAACCACAAAAATTGGGAAGAGTGTTTTATATACCCTAGATCCATTTTCCTAATCAACTTTTTTGGTGAGCCCAATTCTTTCAAACAATTTTAAACCTTCTAAAATATGAAATATATCATTTTACAATCTCAATGTGATGTTAATTTATTTGAGTTCATCATTTATGCTTCCATATTCATCATAAAAATCATTAAAATAGTGAAATATTGCATTGCATTTTATATCTAGGGTTAAATTTGGTTATTGAAAAATATGATTAGCTCATGTTTATATTGATAAATTTCCATTAGAACTAAAATAGAATATAAAATTTCTCAAAACAATTATTTTTGCATAGGAATATAGTGAGAAAGTGGAAAAATTTCATTGTTTTGGAAATTATATTTCCAGTTGCATTGAATGTTTGATAATTTTAATAATTACTTGCATAATTATATTTTATATTATAAAATCATAATTTTATATATTCTAGAAAATTATTTGCTACCAAGCCTAAAAATTCACAAAATAGGATACTTAAATGTTGTAGAACACATTACAACATTGAATTCAATAAAATAACCATGCTAGTCTAGGGTGCACCATATGCTAGATCTATAAAATTTAGCCCATATTTGGATCACATGTTTTATTTTGTGTATTTTGTGTCATTCGGCATGCTATTTTTCTCTGTCTAAGTTTTTGTTCCTATCTTCTATATAGTAGGCTTACCTAAATGTTTTGAAACCCATATGAGCTTCGGGAGTAGTTTCCTACTAATAATACCCATGTTAGACATAGATTCAAACTTATGACATCTTGTGCCTTAACTACATATACTATGGATCATGAGTCTTTTGACTCTTTCACACAAGGTATGGATTCAACACAATCCATTTTGGATCCCATTCACCATCACATATTATCCATGACCACATTACAAACTAAAATTCATGTATACTTAGGTATTTTGATTGCTCATATTCCTAAAGATAAACTAAAAAAATTGCATAAATATTTTGAAGGTATTCAAGAATACTTAAGTACTTAATCCTTAATGTGAGAGAAAATTCCTATTGTGGACATCCTTAAGAAGTTGATAAATGATACTTGAGGCATATAAGTTTCTTGTAGTCTATCTAACATTGTATATGCTAGTGTCCCTGTGATAGCTAGTTGTGCTCAATCATTCACAAACACTCAAGACCAAGGAGGACAATTAGTCTACTCTCCCAAAACCATACATTCTATTACCATTTTTTTATACAACCAACCATAACATCAACCATATAATATACCAATGACATAAATCCAAGCTTAGGGCTTCCCAAAATGAATCTTCATAGTTTTGTCACATCACTCTTAACACCACCACATTTTCCACCTTTCATAAAATTGAAACATAGTAAACCATTGGTCATTCACTCTAGTTCACGATAATCATCAAAATCTCAAAAAATGTCACCAAACAATCTAGTGAAAAACCAAATTTTACAAAATGTGATATCAATTCCACAAAAAAAATCAACATTGAATCAAAACCAAAACAATAAACCTTTGTAATATCTTACATATAATCCTTTATCAATTTCCATCCTCAAAACACCTATACCTCAAAACAATTAAATACCATGATTTGAGAGATATAATGGTAAAGGGGATCCTAACAACCATGTGTTGGAATTTATGACATTGTGTAGCAACATAGTTTTTTAGGACATGCTCCTAGATAAATTATTACTCATATCATTAAAATATGTGGCCTTGAAATGGTTTTTCACATTGTCCAATAACTCAATAGATTCATCAATGGATTCATTCTATGAAGAGCACAACCCTCACCATTTAGCTCTTCCAAGAAGAGATTAGGAAGGTCCATGGCAAATAAATGGTTGATGAAGGGCATGATGATGGTCACAAGAAAATAAAATAAAAGGAAATGGATAGCTTGGATCTTGATGTTGTGGTGGATACTAAGACTATTTAGAAAGATCCTCTACCTTTTGACGAGAAGCTCCACTTCCTAGCTCATGAGTGGAAGGTGATTAGTTGTCCCAAGTTGTTGGGACACCTGTAGGTGTTATGTGGTCCCATTCTAGTCTTTTTTGGTGTTGTATCTATTCCTATTTACTATTCAAACTTTTAAATTTTTAGTTTTATGTTTTTGCTTTATTTTGTTGGGTGTTTCACTTCTTGTGATCTCTTTAAATGCCTTAATGGTTGTTTTGTAATGGGTACTAGCCCTTCCAGTATTAAACTAATAAAAACTCAATAGATTTATTCACCTAGCCTGTTAGTCTATTTCTCCACCATTTTGAAGGAAACATTGGTCCTCAAGTGACATTATCTGACTTAATTCATTGTAAACAAGGAACTAATAAAAAGGTAACTAGCTTTATAGGGAAATATCAAATACTTTATTCATAAATCTCCTATAGTATTCCTAGTACTGAGATGAAAGTAGTGTTTATAGGAAATTTTCAACCCAACATTCGAGACAAGATATTCTTGAAGAAGTATCACTCTTTTCAACACTTATGTTTGGCTCTTTGTGATTATCAAAATCTAGTTAGTTAGTATGAAGGCACACTTTCATCAACTCCTAGAAAACCTGAATCCATACCTCAAAATAGTTACCCACACTCGTCAAATCACTAGTAATATGAAATGTAGGCTCCCACTATAAATAATACTCTAGGTTATCAATATTTTCCATAAGATCTATAGACAATTTACAAGATTGCTCGATAATCTTCATTTGATAATTTTTCAATTATTAAGTAAGAACCTAATTTAATTGTTGGTGATTAGGCATATTAACACGAGTAATAATTTACTACCAAATTTAATTCCAAAAAAAATTCATCAATATCACCGTACACCTAGACATGATACAAAGTGATGTATGTGTCCTATTAATGCAAGTAATACTTTACTACCAAATTTAATTGCAAAAAAAATTCGCCAATATCATCGTACACCTAGACATGATACAAAGTGATGCATGTATCTTAAAAAACATAGTGGGTGACCTAATCAATTTTAATCAAATCCAATTAGCACACATTAATGAAAAAGGAATAAGTTAGTCTTTCTACCTAGCCAAAACTTGAAAATATTAACCAATCCATTACCAAGTCATCCATCCAACATTTTTCAATGAGGGATAATGTTGAAGAAGATCATGATATGTCTAACATGATAAATATAATTGAATTTCAACCTTGTATAGGTCAAACCACTTTTTTTTATGAAATTTAGTTTACTCATATAGATGCATCCATAAATGCACCTAATGGTCCCCTCTACATCACGAGTCATATTAATGACAAACCCACAAGGGACATACTAATTGGTCTTGTGTGTTTAGAGAATATCATCATTGAAGAATTTATATTTGTGCATGAAATTTACAAAGAGAATTATGAAAAATTTGACCCATACCCATTACAAAAATGACATGGAGGCCATGTAAGGGAGCTCACAAAAACTAAGACAGCCAAAAAAAAAAAGCTAAATAGACCAATAGAAAATAGAAACACGAAAATAAAAATAGACCAACAAGAAACCAAAACAACTACTTCTTTTTGAGCAACCCAAGGCTATTGATTTCTTGCCACTCATTGGAGAGATTGCAAAAGAAAATAGCTAAATATATCAATATGTTATTCATCTCCAAAATAGAAAACTACTTATTTCTTAGTTTCCAGCCACTCATTAGAGATCTTACAAAAAGTGGCTTCATAGCTAAAGTGATTTCCTTTTGTTGAGCACCTTCATTTCCAAATCTTTGACCTTATTTTTGTAGTACTTAATTACAAAAAAATTATTTCAATATGTCATTTTGGATGTTCATTACTTCACTTAATTCATTCATTTTCCATATCAAAGGGGAACAAATAGCACAAAATGTTGATCAACTTGAAATCTATACAAAAATAGCAGCCACAATCAATTTTTTTGAAGGTATATCTATCATTTATCTTTACATTTGACATTAGTTTTGTGAATATGATCATTCATAGATCTATAAAGTATATTTATGTAAGTGTAGGTATAGGGAAGACAACTAGGTTTTCAAATAAAATAGAAAATACTAATAGAATCATTCATTTATGACTCCAATGGGATATTAGTGCCTACATAGAGCTCATAGACTACTATATAAGGCTCAACCTATTTAGGTTATAAGCTATGGGCTAGGAAGATGGTAGGGTTGGCCTTATTGCATCAAATTTATCTATATTTCTTTAGTAGAACTTAAAATGTTTATATTAATATATTTATTATAGTGTAGGAAAAATTATCCACTTTTCACACTTAATTTGGGGATTAATATTAAAATGAGATTAATTATGCCTTAGTTTATTGTTGTAATATGTATTCTACATGTTCACATTAAGTTTAAATAGGGCCCTATTTATTAATATGAACCTTATAATTCCTTAATTTAGTGTTGTAAAATGTATTTATTTACACTTTCGCACTTATTTAAGGCTCCTATAGTTAATTGAGCTTAATTTTCCTTTATTATCCCCTTTAACTCAAATCTAACCCTAATTAATTGCATTTTATGAAGAGGAAAACCTGACATTCAAAAATTTGAATACATAACACTTAACATTGGAAGATGTGTGTCCTAGGTAAGTGACCTAGGACCCATTCACCATAGGGAAAATGGGTCCTCATTTTGACCTAGGACCTTAATTTAAAGTAAGGTTTTGATAGTATTTTAATGATTTAAAATACATAGTTCAATGTCAGCTTGTGATATTTGAATTTCAAGAATTAATGTTAAGATATGTGTAAGAGGTAATTTCACTTTTTTCCACCTAGAAATTTTGATGAGAGCACCCTTATAGAAACTTTTATGATCAAGATTATTGTCAAAGAGCATTGAAGAGAAAATTTATTCATCATTTCTTGTAATAATCAAGATCTAAGCATTATGTTAAAGTTATTAGGAGTCATGCATGTTTTAGGAGCTAATATGTTGATGTATGTTTCATCATTCGATCAAGCATTAAAAGTATCATTTAAAGCCAAGATTAAAAGTCAAGATCCACTTCCATTGAATACATTTCATTCAAGTTACAAACCTCCCTTATCAAAGTTCAAGTAAGGGTTTGGTGAGTTGTGACATTTTTTTTCATTCATCATTTCATTCATTCTTTTATTCATTTCAATGTTTAATTACCAAAATAGTGTTTGAACAAGGAAAACCCCATTCACCAATCAAAGAAACTTTTTTCTCTCTTGATGTGTGTTTGTATATTTTAGGTGAAGATCTCTTGAAGAGAAAAAATTGCAAAGTTCTCAAAGTTGCATTTTTGTCACCATTCTTGCTAAATCATGGAAATTGACCTAGAGGATTTACTTCAACTGTTTTGACCATGAGCTTCGAGAATCTAGGAGTGTGGACATAGTAGAATAAAACCACAAAATATATTTTCAATATCCCTAGAAAAGACCCATTCACCATAGGGTGAAGGAGTCCTTAGTGAGCCTTGAAAAATCACTTTTTGTGAGAGGACCATAAGATTTATCCCTTCCATATTCTCCCTAAAGCTAATAGGTTCCATTAGTTTCATGTTTAAGCTTCTAAATGCATTTTATAGATCACAACTTGGAGTTTATTTTCTATTTTAAATCTTTTTTTACAAAGTGCTGTTAGACCTAGACCCTCCCCCTTGCATAAAAAGGGATATTTTTAGATTCACACTTTGGCTTGACTCACCTTTTGGTTGTTAGTTATTTCATTATGTGGATCTCATTTCCTAATGAAAGAAGAATAGGAAGACCCTTTCTCCCACTTTGGATACACTTTTCCATTTTTGGGAAATTCCCCTATCCTATTTTTCTTCATTTCATTCAAGTGAACATGTGGTTGTACAACAACATTCTAAAAATTGGAGTTCCTTTAACCTTAGATCTATGTTTTGCAATAGGTTGCATTAGGTTTTCACTACTTGCAATAAATTTAGGGTTATTTAAATCTTGCATTAGCTTGCATTGCATATAGGGGTTTAAATTTTCATTTTTTTGGATTGTTTAAATATGAAACATTCAAAACATTGCATGCATATTACATTAATTCTTCATAGTGTCTGCATATTAGTGTACTTTTCATTATTCATTTTCATAAATTGAGCAAAAAATGCATTTCAAAAATTATCACACAGTTCATCATTTGTCAGTAGTGCTACTTGCATATACACATCAAATTCTAGAAAGGTTTGTTACACAAATACCAATTTGAGACCTAAAATATAGAACACATATAATCACTCAAAAATTGGGTTTCTGAAGTTTAAAAAACCTTGTACTAGGACACATTTTCCCCTAGATGAATGAGTCCTTGGAGACCTATAAAAACCAGCTTTTCTTACCTTTTTTGTGGTTTTTTGTACTTCCTAGACCTGCTAGTAACCCAATGTGTTAGTTTGGAAAGTATTAGGAATTTCTATTTTATGCATTAAGGTTTAATCATCAATGTAATTTAGGAATTTAAAATTGAAAAGAAAAAAATTATTGCATTTCAGATTTGTAGAATAAATAGTGCATAATGTTTTCATTACAAAAGTCTCTTGTTATCATACTTCATGTTCTATTTATAGATTTTGTTGAAAACTAAAAGAAATTGCTCTTACAAGAATATGAATGTGAATTGATTTCCCCTCTTTTCTTGTTCTTCATTAATCCCTCTCTTCTGTATGAGACTAAATTAGTGAAAGAAAATAGAATCTTAGACAATCATGAAAATCAAAGTAGTTATTCTACCAATATCTCTCATATTTGTGAAGAAGATAGTTTTATTTTAGAAGATCCAATCAATGAGATTCATGATAATCCTATTTGATTCTCTTCCCCTACTATGGAAAACATTATTGAAAAAGAGGATTCCATCATTGGTAAACAAGACAATTCAACCATTAATAACTCTCATACTTGCGATGAAGTCATTTTAGAAGAACCAACCTTGAATGTCATGACCATCTACTTTGTAGCTCACCTAAAAACTCTCCTACTAAGGAAGATATCATAGTGGAAGTAAATGATAACATTGACTTGTATCTTTGAAAAAATAGTAATGTGGATTGCTTAGATGAAGATGGTGACGCAATATTAGACTCCCCTTTGCTAAAAAATCATGAAAATAAAGATAATTTTGTTGAGGTTATGAGGGTACAAATCAGATCTCATTTTATTAGTGAGCCTCTAAGTGATCTCCCATCATCGAAACACCTAAAAATAAACCATTATCCACAATGGATTTCATAAAATTTACAATGTGACTTGATTGTAACAATGTTTTGTAGTGACTAAGTTATAATACCATTCTTGAAACATATAGGCAACCAAAAACCACTCCTCCTTCATTACCAAATTTCCTCAACCTATTATTCCTCATTCACCTTTACATAATTTAGTTGAAGATCTTAAAAATAATCTTGTTAAGATATCCTTATGGGAGCTTGTTCAAACATCACGTACATACAATTGGATACTCCACTAAATGTTATAGATAAAGGAGGAGATGCAATATTCTGTGAAATTTAATTATTTTGCATCCTTCTTTGATTGTATGCAAGCCACATAGTCAAAAATCACATTTCCTAAACATGAATTACCCTCACTTGAGATTCAAAATAAAAGTGAAACCTTGATTATGGGTATATACAGGATCATGATGGGCCAAAAAGTGGCAATATCTAAGTGATATATTGGCCCATGTGGCTAGCAACGTTTTTTTACCCAAAATTGATGAAACGAAAAGGGTTTATAAAGGAGATTCTCAACTTTCCACCAATATAAATTATGATTTAATTTGGATTTAATAAATAAATATTATTCATTTTCTATTTGAATTATGACTAAAGTCTTGATTCATAGGCTAATTGAAAAATATATATAGCTTTCAAACGGTATCACATTTTTTGAATCTAAAACATGTGTCACATTCTATGCTACACATACTATAGGATTAATATATATATATATATATATATATATATATATATATATATTTCATGAAGTTTTGACCAAGTTAAGGTGGTCAAACATATGAGTTTTTATATTTTTTAAAAGTTTTAATTAAAAAATCATAATTAATTATTTACTTGGAAATTAAAAAAAAAAAAATATGCATCATATTAGGAAATGAGTCCTCTACTTATATCTAAAATATTATGAAAACATATTATCATTTTATTGTGGTTAGGGTAGTTAGATAGAAACCTACTTCTTATTTTCTCCTGGAAATTGAAGTAATACTACATTGAAAATTTAAATTTTCACCAACTAGGTTTTTTTAAAAAAATAAACCTAGTAGTTTATAAACTACATTTAATGTTCTACAGATTCTATTCTTACATATTTAGGAAATAATATAGATAACTTATTCAAATTTTTACGTCAAGTTTCCTAACTCTGATTTTTCTAAAATTTTTGCCACTTAAGGGCCTATTTTTTCCATGATGATCCTACACATACCCTTATAAAGGTGATAATTAAAGAAACTATAGTTAGGCACACTCTCGTAGACAATGGATCAGGTCTTAATGTTTGTAGCATTGACCTCCTATATAAAATTGGTGTGGACAAGAGGCTTATTCAACTTAATGATGTTAATATTTATGGCTTTAGCAATGTTAATAGGCAACCATTAGGATTGATCACACTACCTATTGAGGTCAGACCTGTAGTGTTACCTACCCCTATCCATATCATGCCAAGACATCTTTCATACAATCTTCTCCTAGGGAGAACATGGATTCATTCTACAAAAGGAGTCACATCTATACTTCACCATGAAATAAAATTTTAATACAACAACAAGATATACATGATTGATGTAGATGAAAAAAGCTATAAATCGTATGATCATAACACTTCCAACTCCTCTAATACTTTCATTTGAAAAATAAAAAGTTGAACCTATACAAGTTGATGTTAATCAGGTAATTGTCTTTCACCAACAACAAAACTCATTAGTTTAAAATTCAGGGTCATTAGATTTTATGACTTGTTCCAATGAAGAGTCTAAAATATCACACTCAAAGTTGATAGATTCATATATACAAATGATTCATTTTCAAATACAAGGTCTAATAATGATTGGCATTGATTATATTTTACACCCTCCTTTATGGGGAAGTATAAAATATCACAATCTAAACAAAAAAAAAACTTATGTTAAATTTTCTCAACTTGTTTCTACGTCAACAACATCACCCTATGGGTGTGATGGGGGCTCTCTAACTCTCATTCCTCATGAGAGGAGGATGCATAGCTTTAAGGATTATAAAAAGGATTTTTTTTTCTCGTGAAGAATCCAATCATTCTCAGAAGCATAAAGCCTCTTCATCTGATTTGGAAAAATGTTATGTTCTTGGATACAAACTCTTTTCTAAACCTTGACATAATGAAAACATTGAGTAGAATGGTATTGAACACATGAATTCAATACCACACTCTTTCAAGAAAGATGTACATTTACCACCTTTATCTTCATTTTCTTATAAGGCCTTATTATCTATTATGTGTATGAAATCTTGTGCTAAGAAAGAAACATCCCCCACTATTGATCAAGAAAATATCTTACCGAGAATCCTCTAGGGTTTTTTGATATCTCTCCCATAAAGAACAAAAAATAAAATTTACAAAAAGAGTTAATTTTGTGCATATCATAGAGTTCATGGTCATTCCAATAATGAATCTAAGGCTTTAAGTGATAAAATTCAACATCTTAAAGATTGTAGTGCTCTTCCTTGTGTTGGATAATGCAATTCCTCTAGTTGCTACTAATTCTCATGTTTCTCATCACTCACCTCGACTCACCCTTGTCGTACACTCAATGACGGCAAGGGGTTAGCTAGCCTTTTCCTCATATGACACTTATTGTTATGTCTTTTGGCTATTTGACCAGCTTCCATGAATATATAAGAGCAAGCTTGGGATGCAAATGACATGCCTTAAGTTGGCTCACATGTGACATACTTTAATTTCTATGTTTAGTGTTGCATTTTGGGGGAAACCTCTTATTCATGATACTATTTCATTTGGAAACCTATGACTTGGCAGAGGACTTTTTGAATAAGCTCTAATGTTTCTTCTACATTAAAGCATATTTCTCATAGCAACGGTGTTAGAAATCACATTAAAGTGCAAACATACATCGACACTCATATTTTATTATGTAATTATCTTTTTCTTGTGATATGTTCTTTTCTTGGTGGTTTCATTGAGTTTTATATCCTCCAAGAGTGTGATATTTCATTAATTTTTCATCTATTAGAGACATTAGGCATGATGTTCCGTAAGAAGAAACCTTATACAAACTAAGCAAAGTCCTTTTGAACAAAAACCTTTACTTGCACATTTTTCATAAGTGCTTAGTATAACATAACTTGTTAGACCTTGTGAATTTTGAAATTTCATTTTGTGGTACCCTATCAAAGTTATCAAATGGATAGATTTGGTATAGTCAGTATGATGAGAATCCTAAAAAAGTGCATGAATTTCTCATTGTATGGTGAGAAGCCTAGATAAATGCATGACTTTCTCACTAAGCCATCTATTGGGAAAAATCACCTAGTGGATAGACTGAGGTTCCACTACCCTAGAGTGAGCATGCATTTAGGAAAAATAACTTAGATGATAGTTGAGGCTTGATTCATCCCCCCTTTGTTTTTCTTTGTTTATTTTAGTCTTTGACACTGAATGCTTGTGTATCTTGTCTCATTGCTACATAACATACACTTTATGTGTGTCCCTTTGTGCTTATGTTGGTTTGACGTGGCATCTTCAATCTTGGGGGCTTGATCACCCTCCTTGATCTTTTTCATCCAATACCATCCACATCGGTACACTTGGACCCATTTTGACTACTTTAGTGTGAGTTTGATTCCAGTTTCTCCTCTTAGTAAAGTGGGGGCTAAATGTAGTGTAGGAAAAGGTATCCCTTTTACACACATAATTTGGGAATTAATATTAAAATGAGCTTAATTGTGCCTTAATTTAATGTTGTAATATGTATTCTACATGTTCACATTAATTTAGTGTTTTAAAATGTATTTATTTACACTTTCACACTTATTTAGGGTAGTGCCCCTCGTTAATTGAGCTTAATATTCCTTTATTGTCCCCTTCAATTCAAATTGAAGTGTAATTAATTACATTTTTCGAAAAGGAAAACCCAACATTCATAAATTCCAATACATAAAACTTAACTTTGGAAGATGTTTGTTCTAGTTAAGTGACCTAGGGCCCATTCAACATAGGGAAAATGGTTTGTCACTTAGACCTAGGACCCTCATTTAACTATATTTTTGGTAGTATTTTAATGATTTAAAATCCACAATTCAATGCCTACTTGTGACATTTGAATTTTGGGAATTAATGATAATATGGGTATAAATAAGAGGTCATTTCACTTTATTTCACCTAGCAATTTTGTTCAGAGCATCCTTATAGAAAATTCTATGATAAAGATTATAGTGAAGATTATTTAAGGGGAGATTTTTTCATCATTTGTTGCACCAACAAAGATATAAGAATTATTTAAAAGTTATGTTTCTGGAGCTAATATGTTGATGTAGGTTTCATGATTCAATCAAGCATTCAAACTATCATTTCAAGCAAAGATTCAATGTCAAGATCCATATCCATTGAAGCTATTTCATGAAAGGTGCAAAATTCCATTATCAATGTTCAAACAAAGGTTTGGTGAGCTATGGCATAGAGTTGTTCATTCATAATTCCTTTCATTATTTTATTCATTTCAATGTTTAATTACCAAAATGGTGTTTGACCAAGGAAAACCCCAATTCAGCTAACAAAATAATATTTTTCTCTCTTGATGTGTGTTTGTATATTTTAGGTGGAAGATCTCTTGAAGAGGAAAAATTGTAAAGTTTTCAAAGTTGCATTTGTTGTAACTATTCTTGAAAAATCATGGAAACTGACCTAAAGGATTTACTTATTACTTTTTTACCACAAGCTTTGAGAATCTAGGAATGTGGATATAACATAATAGAAACAAGAAATAGATTTTCAAGAGCCCTAACTAGAACCCATTCACCATAGGATGAATCAGTTTTATGTTTAATCTTCTAAATGCACTTTATAGATCAGAACTTTGAGTTTATTTTCTATTTTTAATCTTTCTCCCCATAGTACTATTTGACCTAGACCCCCATCATTGGATAAAAATGGAAATTTGTAGATTCACACTTTGACTTGACTCACCTTTTGGTTGATAGTCATTTCATTGTGTGGATCTCATTTTCTAATGAAAGTAGAAGAATAGGAGCCCTTTTCCCTCTTTGGATCCACTTCCATTTTTGGAAATTCTCCTATCCTATTTTTCTATTTTTCATTTATTATAATTAGATAGTGATATGATGAGAGGCCAATTTTTTTTTTTAGGTAAGGAGGATTAAAATTTTGTTATCTTTCATATAAACCTAATATTTTATAATTGTCTTTAAGTGATGTTGGATTAATGGTGGTATTATTCTTTTAATTCATGGGAATTTATTTGTCGATTTATTTTTCTTATTTCCTAGACCCTTAATCTTCCTTGGTGGGGCTTCACATATCCCACCTATTTGTCATGGATAGTGTTCGGGGATAAAACCCAACATCTTCTCTTTCCTTTTTTCCTATTCCTTTTATTTTTATTTTATAATATAACTTGTTGGGAAACATATCCGCTTTTCACACTCAATTTGGGAATAGTTAATAATAAAATGACCCTATCATTTCCTTAATTTAGTGTTGCAACATGTTTTTCATATTATCATTAAGTTTAGGTCCCTTTTAATCTAAATGGTCTTAATTGTTCCTTATTTAGGGTGTTGTAGTGTGTTCATTTACACTTTCACACTAATCTAGGGATTTATTAATTGATCAAGCTTAATTTTCCTTAATTGGCCCCTTTAATTCAAATCAAATCCAAATTAAATACAAATTCCAAGGGATAAAACCTAACATTCATAAATTCCATTATATAACACTTAACTTTTGAAGATGTGTGCCCTAAGTAACTAACCTAGGACCCATTCACCATAGGGCGAATAGGTCCTCACTTACTCCTAGGACCTTGATTTTGCATAATGTTTAACATTGTCTGATGTGTGTCTTAGGTAAGTTATGAATCTCAAACAAGTTTCAAAAACCCAAGGTGCACCCAAAATGGATAATAGGTAAAATTCTTTAAAAAACCATAGAACGTAAAGTGCAATGCAAGTATGTAAAAACAATTTTCAGATCTAAAGTAAGATAACATTCTGATTATGCTATGTAAAAGCTTGAAAATAATGTCTTTTAGATTTAATTTTTGAATTTAAAAAATGCACTAAATTTTACAAATTAATCTTAATATGAAAATTTTAAGATAACAAAAATTTAGAAAACTGAAAAAAAAATGTAAATACAAAAACATAGGTTGCAAAAAACTATGTTTGTAATGAGCTCAAAAATTCAGAAAAAGCCTTAATTAGGGACTGATTCGCCCATGGGTGGATGAATCTCAGTTTAGATTTAAAAAATAATAATTTATAGGTTCCTAAGGTGATTTCTATGTATCTTAGATTCTAGTTTCAAATAGGAGGTTATAGTTTTAGATTTATGAAAAATGAGGTCTAAATGCAAGTACAAAATAATGCTAGATGACAAACAAGAAGACATAATTTGAAATGTAATTTTGATTGAATTTTTTGATGAAGATGATTGATTATGTAATGTTGTGAAAATTTTATGCAAATTGACTAAGATTTTTGAATTTTTTAGATCTTAAAGAAATATAAAATGAAAACCTAAAAACCTAATTAAGATGCAAAATAATGCAAGTTAAGAACCATAAATGAGATACAAATTAATGTAATGCAATGTAAATTTCTTCAAATCCTAGATCTAGGGTTGAAAATGGACTCCAAAATCAGCATGTTATGATACTCAAATTTGGGTTAACCAAATTGAAACAAAGAAATATAGGTCTGAGAAAGATATGATTTTGATAATAATAGGATATTATCATGCACCTATTTTCCTTTATTTCAATAGGAAATGAGATCACCACAAAGAATTGATTAACAACCCTTAGGTGAATCAACTCAATGTGAGAATATACAAATTTCCTTTTTCTTCAAGGATTTGGGTCAAGGTCAAACAACACTTTTGGGAGAAAAAAATATCAAATAAACTCTAAAATGCAATCTAACTCTTGAAACAAAAATATTAAACTCAATATTAGTAGAACGTAAAAAAAATACAGATTTGGGAAGGGTAGAAAAATGTTTACTAGTCACCAAAGGGTAGCTTTTGAAGGTTGACTAGGACTCATTTTCCCATGAGAAAATGGATCTTTTGTTTTTGTAATATTTCTCCTCAAAAGGTCTTCAATCATTCTTTAATATAAATCTAGAATCATAAAGACAAGAGAGAAAAATGTTTTTCTTTGGGAGAATTGGGGTTTATCTTGGTCAAACCCCATTTGGTAATCAAGCCTTGATTGAAATAATGAATTGAATAGTGAATGAACAATGAAAAATGTTATGTTAGCACTCAATAAACCCTTGATTGAAACCTTTATGTAGTGTAGAAATAAAATATCCATTTTTCACACTTAATTTTGGGAATAATTAATATTAAAATGAGCTTAATTATTCCTTAATTTAGTGTTTTAATGTGTTTTACACATTCGCATTAAGTTTAGGGCCCCTTCTAAATAAAATGGACTTCATGGTTCCTTATTTAGGGTTTTCTAAAGTGTTTCATTACAATTTCACACTCATCTAGGGATTTATTAATTAATTGAGGTTAATTATGCCTTAATCAACCCCTTTAATTCAAATCCAAGCCTAATTAATTGTAGATTCCAAGGGATAAAGCTTGAAATTCATAAATAATATTACACAACAATTAATTTCACAAGGTATGTGTCCTAGATTTGTGCCCTAGGACCCATTCACCACCTAGCGAGTCGGTCCTCACTAGGTCCTTGGACCCCATTTCGACATAACATTTTGTCATCCATGAATTGTGTCCTAGGGTATCTGCAGGATCATCATGGAAAAAATAGGCCCTTAAGTGGCAATAAAAAAAGAAAAATTAGACTTAGGAAACTTGACGTAAAAGTTTGAATAATTTATTTATATTATTTCAAAAATATTTAAGAATAGAATCTGTAGCAAATTGAATGTAGTTTCTAAACTCCTAGGTTTTCTTAAAAAAAAAAAGTCTATTTGGTGAAAATTTGAAATTTCAATGCAGTGGTACTTAAATTTTAGGAAAAAATTAAGGTAGGTGTCTGTCTGACCACCATAACCACAATAAAATGATAATTTTTTTTATAAGATTTTAGATATAAGTAGAGGACTCATACCCGATGTGATACATATTGTTTTGTAATTTTTTCCGGGTAAACAATTAATTATCAATTTTTTATTACAACTTTTTAAAAATATAAAAACTTGTATGTCTGACCACCTTAACTTGATCAAAACTTCATAAAATTCAATTTTTCTTTTTTTAATCCTATAGTTTGCGAAGCAGAGAATGTGATGCATGTTTTGGATTCAAAAAATGTGATATCATTTGAAAGCTATAGGTGTTTTTAAATTAGCCTATCAATCAGGACTTTAGTAGTAATTTGGAAATAAAATGAATAATAATTACTTATTAAATTCAAAGTAAAGCATAATTTATATCGATGGAAAGATGAGAATCTCCTTTAAAAATAGTTTTTTTTTCATCAATTTTGGGTAAAAAGATATTCGTTAGCCACATACCCATCATATTGCCACTTTACCCCTAGTTAAGTATACTAGTGTTGGAAATAGGATGCCATTTAATTCCAAATCCTAAACATTAATTATTTCATGTATCTCCTAGATTCTTGGAATGTGTTAAAAAACACTAAGATTAGGATGAGATTAATATTTGATTAAATAATCATGATTATTGACATTTGTAGTTAATTCCAAATGTAAGAAGCATGTGAGGGCGTCTTGTAATGCCCCGCCACGTAACCCTAGGGAAAGTTGCAATTTACTAAACAAACAAACTATTTTTTTTTTAAATAAGATCAAATAACATACAAGTTCACTAACATTGCCATCCAATCCCCTAAGGTTGTGAGACCATGTTACTTAAACCAAATGCGGAACATGAATTGAAACCATATCATATAATTACTTTAACAAATAAAGTTCACATACATTCCATTCATAAAAATTTTACATCCAAGAATATGAAGTTCCACATGATTCCAATAATATAGCTTACAACACGATTACAACACTCATTCCCCAAATGCGATGAATCCAATAACTATGATTACATATTACAAATTCCACCTCGATAACAAATGAGGGGTAACAAAATTACAATATTAAATTAAATAAATAAACCATGATATGAAATTTCATCTCACGAGCCCTCCAACTGGAAATCTCATCCACATGAACAAGAAGACAAACCAACAGATTTAAAAGCATGTGCCACCTGACCATGTGGAATCCCAAAGGTTCCACTCCCTCCGTGCTAGGAGATAGTAACAAGGAATTCCTACACAAGACCATCTACCACTCCACACAGGCTAAAACATAACTGAACTAAAACAACTACAATCACAATAACACTTAATCATGAAGTTACAATGGTTCCAAAGAATAATGATCATGTACATCACATAATAACTGACTGAGTGTTGACATAGGAAGAGTGTCATGCATAAATTTCCATGAGTTACCCTGGCTCAACCTTCCTAGGGTACCAAACCCCCATCATGGGTTACACTAGCTTGCCTCTACCGGCCGCCAGACCCTCACATAAAACTATGCGTCCCATCTCATCTCGAGCCTTATCATTCACTTGCTTCACGAGAGAGGCATTCATTATCTTTATTAGTGTGAAAGATCCCCATTAATTCTTTTTTTGTTATCAC
Source organism: Sequoia sempervirens (assembly GCA_007258455.2). NCBI lineage: Eukaryota > Viridiplantae > Streptophyta > Pinopsida > Cupressales > Cupressaceae > Sequoia > Sequoia sempervirens. The sequence goes on along the minus strand of VDFB02358134.1, from coordinate 35,065,191 downwards.
TTGGTTAAACCCTAGGTGAGTTACCCTGGCACCCCTTTGTGTGTCGGACCCCCACAAAGAGCCACTCTCCTATCGACAACACACACGGTATAAAACCATAATAGGTATCTAGATAATACGACCTCTCCAATCCAAGGAGATAACACATAAAGGAAACTCACTCCAAACATTGGAGGCAACAAGGTCAAAACCCTCTCCCAACACTAGAGGCAATAAGGTCAAAATCCTCTCCAAACACTGGAGGAAACCAAAATACAAATCCTACTCCTTGCAAAGGAGGTACAAACCACATAACCCTCTGCCTTTTCCAAGGAGGCACAAATCATCCCTGGTCGTGGACACCGAGTGAAACCACATGGTGTAACTATACGCACTTTCCATAATAGTACAAAAGATGACTGACATACGACAACCCATACCAATAACGGAACCTCTATTTGGAAGACTTCCAAAACATTTAATCTAATCCCACAACATTGAGGATGAACAGTAAAACACTAAAAGCATTTCAGATAGAAAAATAAGCTAATGTTTGAATTTCCTAAATCCTGTCAATCACAGTTTTCATTACTTGTATTTATCCAATCAAATAAATCCATTTATTTTCATGACATTGAAATATTTAAAAATCCCACTATCAAAGCGTTTTAATAAATAAAGTCATTTGATTAAACTAAATCAATCGTTATCTATACGTTTAACAGTTACTTTCATAATCGAGATATTTTAATAAATAAACTCAACTGATTAAGTTAAATCATTCATTATCTCTAAGTCTCACAATTATATTCATAATAGAAATATTTTAATAAATAGACATTTAATTAAATCACTTAATCTATATTTCAACATGGAATAAATAAATTAATCAAAATCTATATTCTAAATAAAACGTTTGATGTTACGTCAATTTTATTTCATCTATACAAATGAGATGATCATTTGAAGTTCCTACTTTAAATATTAAACATCATTTAAACATATGTCTCTAAAATGTTATTTTTATATTTTAAGACTTCCTGATTATCCATAATACTCGAAAAATGAAATTTCTAAATAAAGATATTTGATTTTAAAATCTACTTTTTAAATAATCATTAAATTATCTAATATTCACTTGGCACCATAGAGGAATTTAAATTTAATATTTTGATTCTATTTGTTCAATCACGGATAAGGGTTAAAATACTTTATTTTATTATTATTATTTTTTTAAATAAAAATTATTTTTTGAAAGAAACCATTTCTATTTTAACTACAATAATGCAATAGTCATTTTAAAATAATTCCTATTTTTAATATTCAAATATCATTTAAATGCATACCTCTAAAATATCATTTTAAAATTCCAAGATTTCCAGATTAAAATAAAATTTTAAATAATGTCGATTGTTTAAGAAAAAGATCAATTTATTTCAACTTTTAAATGAATCATTTGGTTACAAAACCAACTCTTAATTAAATCATTTGATTATAATATTCACCTTTAAATTATACACCATAAAATAATTTATTTTCAAATCTAAATATATATGAAATGTACATAGAAAAGTATATATATACTTAATGTGTTTATATATACAAATATAAATATACATCTGTTTAAAATATAATTATTGTTTTAAATAAACAATTATTCTTAAATCAACCAAATTTAAAATTCCATGAAACAATTTATTTTAAAGAGAAAATACATGATATAAGTATTTTATTTATACAAAATATATTTATGCTAATTATATACACATGTTTTATATATATATAATATATATATATATATATATATATATTATATATATTTAATTATAAAAAATTTATTTAAATAATATCATATTATATATATATATATATATATATATATATATTTACATATAAAATATGTATAATATAAAATTAATATATAATATATATATATCATATTAAATATATATAATATAATATAAATAAAAAGTAAAACATAAATATAAATCAAAAAAGAAAGGAAGGTGGGGTGCCGGTCTGAGCCCAGTTGGTTAAGGTGTTCCCTGTTGCAAGGCACCCACCATGGGTTCGACTCTCCAGCACTCCCATGGTACCGGTTGGTGTGTCTCGCCAGCATTGCCAGTCATGGTAAAAAGTTTACCAGTGGTGGGGGGTTATAGGGGGGCCGTGCTGCACCTGATTCCCCTCATTAAAAAAAAGAAAAGAAAGGAAGGCAAAAAGCCTTTCCTTTGTGTTGTAGCGTAGCCCCCAACATGGGACGCGCCCCTATGGTGGCTGCTTGCAGCCCCTCCCCAACCATGGGGAGCACTGCACAGCTAGCGCCCCCATGGATGGGGGTGGCTGTGGGCAGCCCCCACACAAAAAACAATAAATTAAAATTTTATTTTCGTTTACACAGTTTCGTTCAAAAATGAAAAAATGAAAATCAAAACCCCTAGAATAAATTTCACACAACAGTTTTTTTTGAAAAGAAACTTCCAATTTGTAAAATATAAGTGGATAAACATATATAAATATATCATTCCATAGCCCAAATTAGGAAATTTTTCTTGAGGAGAAGATTGAGGAGAAGAAATTTAAAAACACAATAACATGATGAATTTTTCTGGGTTTTTCCCCAATTTGACAAACAAGTTAAATATTTTCATTTGAATCCCTTCCAAGTTCTATTGCTAATTTTCAAAGAAATTTTCATGGGTTTTAATTGAATCCAAACAATATTTCAAGGATTTTCACATAGCCGAACAAAGATTTTCAAACAATCATCACAAGGATTTAAACTATTTTCATAATGACCAAAGCAAGAACAAGAGGAACCTAATTTTTCTCCAAAGCTTCAAGATTCCAATGGAGCTTTCAAATCCTCTTCAAATCCAGCTCAAGCAAACCTTCAATCTCCTTCACAAATCCAAATCAAGCCACCACCAAGAAGATTTCTCCCCAAATTGAAAGATTGAAAATTAATGAGATTCTATTTTCTCCAATAGGGTTTTTCCCCAAATTGGTCAAAAACCCTAAAAATCCCACTCACTAAATATATTTTAAAAAAAACATGTGGGGAATATTTCTAATTTTTAATTCAAACCTTATGCATTTTCAAATTTTCATTAAAACAAAGGGCATTTCAAAGTTGCAAAGAAATGATTTTATCAACAATTTCAAAAGTGGAATTAAAAACACATTATCAGTTATTTATTTATTTTAGTTTAACTCTAACTATTTAAACAAGGTTTTTACTTTTATTTTAATTAAATTTTAATGTCCAATATAATTTCCATTTTCATTTAAATTTGAATCTAAATATATAATAATGCCAAAACAACTATTTTAATTAATATTTCACCATTAATCTAATTAACCATTAAACTCAATTTAATTTTATTAATTAATCAAATCAATCAATGACCTAGTAATTATTTTATTAATTAAATCAAATAAATCAATAAAATAAATCGTATGTCAACATTGCAACTAAACATATTTAATCATCAATTAAACTACACCTAGCATTTAATAAACTTTAAAATTTGAGACTAAATAAATACTCAAGGTGAAAATTGACCAAATTAAAACAACTAACCCCGACGACAACCCGACAACACGCTATGACTAGGGTGATGGCTTGGCATGGAAAACCTAGCTACTATCTCCCAATCGAATATTGTTGGTGAATGGACAGGCTCAAACCTGTGAAGCCAAGTGGAGTTGCTGTCATGTACCTATCAACCTGAAACAAAGAGCATGTCGAACGTGCAATATATATATATATATATATATATATATATATATATATATATATATATATATATATATATATATATATATATATATATATATATATATATATATATATATATATATATATATATATATGATCAAACACACCATGAAGAGAAAATCTTGGAATTGTAGGGTGCTCGCAAGCGAGTGATACAATCATGTCCCCTTCACCAATACAGTATCACTAACTGATGCATCTAACATCAATGATATGATCAACAGCATAAAACATCATTTAATCAAATATCTTCTAAGTTACTCCAAAACATGTCATAAAGATAACATCAGAATAAAATAACATCACATCCAAAATATAACTTTCACATCATTTAACAATCACGATCGTAAGTAATCAAGTTCCAAAGTCAAAGCATGTTCAGAAACAATCATAAAATTATAATATTACATACGCATCACTAATCAGTTCACGATCAAATAATCATCAAGTTCCAAAGTCACATCATAAACATAACAAAGCATTACAAAGAAAACACTGCCGATCCAAATATCCAAAATGAAGGGGTATTACACATCCATAGTGAGTTCCTAAATAATAGGGACACATGGGAAACTCACATGATAAGGTGAAACTCACCTTGTCTCCAGTTAACTATACAAAGTAACAGTTAACACTTCTAAATGCATGTAAAGATCCTAGGAGTTAGGATTTCATGTTTGCATGCTTGAAGTTCAGTTAAGTTCAGTTCAGATTACTTCCATTTAGTTCAGTTCAGTTTAGTTTTGTTCAAAATCAGTTTAGTTCATTTCAAATCAGTTTAGTTCAGTTTAGTTTAGTTCCGTTCAGTTCAGTTCAGTTAACAGATAATAGGGACAACCTCCAGTTAACAAGGGATGACCATTCTTTGGGAATGGTGTTGAGTAAATGTTTCAGTTAACTATAAAGCACTTGAAGCCAACCTTGGTGTCCAAGATGCTTTATTGGATTTACCTCGCATGCATGATAAGATATTTCTGAAGGCTCAGTTAAGTAGCTTTACTTAAGGTGCCAACTTTGAGGAAGAGCTTTGCAATTATCATTGAAGTGAAGGAGAAGTTGTAGCTTCAGTTTGGGACACTCAAATGCATGAAGCACATGTTATAAGCTTTATTCTTCACTAAATAACTCAACTTGAAGGAATATGGCATACCTTTTCAAGGGCTTGAGCTTGTGCATTGTAATTATCACCATTTGGAGATTAAAAGGTTGCATGCATATATTGTCTCTATATCTCATTCAACTTGAATAGAGTTTTCATAATTGTTATTGCAGGTGTGAAGAAGATTGGTAAAGACAGAAGAAGCATTCTCAAGCAAGAACTAGAGCTATTGTAATTCAGAGTTTGAATAATAGAATAATTCTTGGTGGAGTTTTTTCCCGAAAGGGTTTCTCCATAGTACATCTTGTGTGATCTTTCTAATATCCTGTCTAGTTCTTCTATCAACTTCTCCTACATTCTACAATAGTAAAATGGATTAATCAAGATAATCATCAACAAAGAATATATGTAACAAAGAAAGAGCTTACTTAGATCAGCAATATTAAATTTTTACAGAGTATTAAGCTAAGAAAACACCCCATTTTTCAACATTTGGTATCAGAGCTGAGGTTGGGTAGAGTATTGGGATGCCTTTCTCTTTAAAGATTGGAGGTTTTTTAGCTTAATGGGAGATCTTATTATTTTTGTTATTTTCTGATTTTGGAATTAAGTTTTGTTACAATGAATTCAAGGTTAGAGATTGAAAGGTTCAATGGTTCTAACTATGAAATGTGGAAATTAAAAATGGAAGATCTTCTTGAAGAAAGAGATTAGTGGTTAATGGTTAATAATGAGACAAAGCCACACACAACTATTTCAAATGAAGATTGGGATAAGTTAGATAAGAAGGCAAGAGGAACAATAAGGTTATGTCTTGGTGATGTTGTTCTTTTAAATGTTTCAACAGAAACTAGTGCATATAAATTATGGAAAATAATAGGGGATATTTATCAAACTAAGAGTCTCACCAATAAGTTGTGTCTGAAATGGAAATTATATTCATTGAAAATGAAAGATGGTGATTTAGTAGCACAAATTTTAAATTCTTTCAATTTAATTCTCAGTCAGTTAGCATCTATAGATGTAAAGCTTGAGGATGAGGATAAGTGCATTTTATTGCTTTGTTCTTTACCAAATTCTTGGTAAAATCTAATTGTTGCAATTAGTGGAAATGGTGCAGATCCAAAGATGGAAAAAATTATTCCTACTCTCCTATCATAGGAGATGAGGAGGAAGTCTAAGGAGGAAATCCAAGATGCCTTGTTTGTAAAAGGTAGGCCTAAGAAAAATGATCCTAAAGGAAACAAGGAAGGGAAGGGTAAGTCAGAAGGATGAAGTAAGGTAAAGTGTTGGAATTGTGGGAAACCAGGACATGTGAAGAAGGATTGTAAGAACAAGAAAGAGAGTTCTAATTCTTCTATAGAGGAGTCCTCAAATAATAGTAATGATACATTGGTTATTTCAGCTAATATTGTTTGTGATAACTCTTTGCTTCATGTTTCAGAGTAATCTTCATAGAGAGGATGGTAGTCACGATGCCATGTGTGACTCGGTATCATGGTTTAGTGGGAGTTGTTGGCAGTGACTTGGATGCATCATTGGTAAGGTTATCTCCATATGATTAGAGATATGGTTTCTTGGTTTAGAGTATATTTGTTATGGATGTCATGGTTTACTCTTGATATGCATTTAGAGTTTGGCATATTACATGGTTCTCTTGAGACTAGGATGTATAAGTATGCTATGATGCATGTGATCTCCTAAGAGGTGATGGTTAGATCATGGATGTCATGTTTATGTTCCTGATTCATGATTGGAGCTTTGGCATTGATCTTGTGTGTTTCTCTTAAGTATTGGGTACATTAATCATTTGTTCGATTACTTCATGAAAGTGTTGTGTTCCATTTGGAGTTTGGCATGGATTGGTTGGTTATAGGTCCTCATGGATACTTGGAGAAATAGGTGAGGCTGGAATTCTCTTGTGGTAAGAGACATTTGTTGGAATGGTTACTTGAAAGAAAAAAAATTCAACAGAAAAGACCGAGTATACACCTTAGTTGAATGTGAATTCAACACACTCAGTGGTTTAGCATGCCTGTAAAGAGGTGGTTTGGTTACAAAGGCTTGGGAAAGGTAATGGTTTGGTTGATAATGGGAAGGTATTAATTGAAAAAGTTAACACTTTAATTAATGTTACAAATTATCTTATGAAACCATATAGATAATTTCTCTTGGTTTTAATTATGCAGGTTGCATTTGAAGTTACCATGGTTTGATTAGTTGGTGCAAGAAGGCCATTGGCCTTTCAAGTCTTGTACTTGTTTTATTATTCCTTGTTTAGAATAATTGCAATGTATAATGTCAAGTGGGAGAATTTTGGAAATAGGATGCCATTTAATTACAAATCCTAAACATTAATTATTTCATGTATCTCCTAGATTCTTGGAATGTGTTCAACAACACTAAGATTAGGATGAGATTAATATTCAATTAAATAATCATGATTATTAAAATTTTTAATTAATTCTAAATGTAAGAAGCATGTGGGGGCATCCATAGTGAGTTCCTAAATAATAGGGACACATGCGACACTCACATGGTGGGGTGAAACTCACCTTGTGTCCAATTAACTATACAGAGTAACAATTAACACTTATGAATGCATGCAAAGATCCTAGGAGTTAGGGTTTGATGTTTGCATGCTTGAAGTTTAGTTAAGTTAAGTTCAGATAAGTTTAGTTCAGTTCAATTCAGTTCATTTCAATTCAAAATCAGTTTAGTTCAGTTATATTCAGTTGCATGCAAGTGCATGTTGCATGCATGTTGGTTATTTTGAGTTGCATGTAGTTAGCTTCAGTTAACTTATAATGCATGGCTAATAACATTGAGTTGTATGATAGATAACATGGACTACCTCTAGTTAACAAGGGATGACCATTCTTTGGGAATGGTGTTGAGTAAATTTTTTAGTTAACTATAAAGTACTTGAAGCCAACTTGGGCACCCAAGATGCTTTATTGGATTTACCTCTCATGCATGATAATATATTTCTAAAGGCTCAATTAAGTAGCTTTACTTAAGGGTGCCAACTTTGAGGAAGAGCTTTGCAATTATCACCAAAGTGAAGGAGAAGTTGTAGCTTTAGTTTGGGACACCCAAATGCATGAAGCACATGTTGTAAGCTTTGATCTTCACTAAATAACTCAACTTGAAGGAATATGATGTACCCTTTCAAGGGCTTGAGCTTGTGCATTGTAATTATCACCATTTGGAGATTACAAGGTTGCATATTGTCTCTATATCTCATTCATGTTGAATAGAGTTTTCATAATTGTTATTGCAGGTGTGAAGAAGATTGGTAAAGAAAAAAAGAAGCATTCTCAAGTGAGAATTGGAGGTATTGTAATTTAGAGTTTGAATAATAGAATAATTCTTGGTGGAGATTTTTTCCTGAAAGGGTTTCTCCACGGTACATCTTGTGTGATCTTTCTAATATCCTGTCTAGTTCTATCAACTTCTCTCTACATTCTACAATAGTAAAATGCATTAATCAAGATAATCATCCACAAATAATATTTTTCACAAAGAAAGAGCTTACTTAGATCAGCAATATTAAATTTTTATAGAGTATTAGGCTAAGAAAACACCTCATTTTTCAATAGCTAGGACCAAAAATCCACATGGCGAATGGGTCCTCACTTAACCCTAGGACCCCCCCTTGGGATATGTTTATGGTGGTATTTTAATGATTTCAAATTCAATATCTAAGGTTGGTTTGTGTTATTAGATATTTGGAAATTAATCTTAGGATATCAATAAATACAAGGTTATTTCACATAGTTTCATCTAAGAAATCTAGGAATCTAGATATTTTCATCAAATTAAGCATTCATATTCAAGAAGCAACAAAGAGTGATGTCTTGGAGTGGAATTATAGTGTTTTGGTAGGTATTCAAGCTCATTTTGTTGTCAAATATCAATCATTATCAAAGGAATGATGGTAGATTCCTGTGAAGAATCATGATGGATTCTAGGTTTTGGGGAGATGAATAAGACATTCAACCAAGCCTAATGACTTATTTCCTAAATGATTTCATCTTCTATGATCATTCTATTTTTATCCTAAAGTGAGATGAGTTGTAGATCCAGATTTGAAAGCAAAGATTTCAAGTGAAAATAAGGAGTTGTAGATCTGAAACTTTAAGATTAGATTCATAGTCTTTTGGTAGAGCATACCTAGACCCATTCACTACTTGGTGAATGATTTCATATTAGGGTTTCTGAGGTAGCAAGTTTTCAAAGGTTATAGGCTACAATTTTTTATTCATGGTTCTTTGGAGAAGACTACCAAGACCCAATTTCCACCTAGTGAATGAGTCCCTATTAGGGTTGTAAAAACAATACATTCTAATAGGTGCACAACATTCCTTACTCTTAGTTTTTCTATAAAAGTCATTGTTTTGTTCTATTTTGTAATAGATCTCTCCATTGTACTTTGTATACCTAGAATTATATTTTTTTGATAGTTTGAATTCTTCTCCCCAAGCTATGACTTCTCCCCAAGCTATGATTTGGCTCACCACCTCGTCCTTGCATAAAGGAGAAATTTCAAGACCACAAACCTTGATTTGACTCACCTTTTGAGTTGATAGTTACTTCATGGTTTGGATATAGTTTCTTCAATGAAATATGGAAAAATAGGGTTATATCGTACATCCTGTTTCTCTATGTTTCATTTTGGTGAACCCAACCTTTTTAACACTATTTTTTTTATTTAGAGTGAATTCAAACCCTAGATGCTAGTTTGAAATATTTTGCATTATATTTGCATTACTTGCATTACATTTACTGTTCTTTGATTTTTTCATTACCAAAAAAAATCATTTAGGGTAAACTTCCATGTTTGTATTGCTTATATTCAATAAATATCAAAAAAATTGTATTAGATTTGAGTTTTTTTTGCATTGAAATCATCATCAAATCATTTAGATTCATATTGCACAATAAATTTATTCACCTTATCCATCATTCAACCTTAGTTAAAATTAAATTTAGAAAATTGAGATTTAGAAAATATGTTACAAAATTGACTATTATAGAAGTGAAACAACAAACACAAAGGATCAACTCAGAGAAAAAAAATTCAAATCTATAAAACCCTAATCTAGGACCCATTCAGCATAGGGTGAGTGAGTCCCTATACACACATGTTCAAAAAAAAAAATTAGTGATTTTTGGTGTTTGATTTACATTTTTATCCCTGTTATCAAACCTAAATCTAGAACCATTCGCAATAGAGTGAATGAGATCCTATATAGATTTTAGCATCAAAATTTTTGAGTGATGTTTAGTTTTTGATATGCATTTCTATTTCTATTGTAAGATCTGAGTAGTCTCCTCGAATTGTTTGTATTTGTATTTAAATTTTTTTCATTTAGGAAGAGTTTGCAACATTAGGAAAATAATTTCTTGCATATTTTAGTTAAAAGTAGAATTATGTTTTTGCAATTTTCTTTCATTCCTAGTATTATTGCATGTAGTGTCAAAAAATATTTTCTATGACATTTTCAAACTTTTTGGATCCTCCTTATTAAATTGAGCTTAATGTTTCCTTGATTTAATGTTGTAATGTGTTTAACACATTTACATTAAGCCATGGGCCATTGTAAACTAAATTAACTTAATTGCACCTTATCTAAGGTATTATAAATTGTTGTACCACACTTTCACACTAATCTAGGGTTTTCATTATTAATGGGGCTTCTTTATTCCTTTATTGGCCTTATTTTGCATCCACAAGCCTTATTTAATGCATCTTTCCAAGCACAACAATGACATAAACTAGTATCCAATCAGAATTTAGGTGTTTTTGAATTGTATGGCCTAGATTTAATTGTTGGAGACTCATATATCACCATGGGCGTATGGGTCCCACCTATGTTTTAGGGCCTTGATCCTGATTTCACATGAATTTAAGCATTTCTTCAAAAGTGTGTCCCATAACCTAACCTAATGGGACTCATATTCCACTTCTAGCATATGATCTCCATGTGGCTTAAAATTAAATTTAATTCAAATTTTTGGCAGGATTTTATCCTCCTAGATCTTATGTTGGCTTGTAGTGTTATAATTTTAGGTAATTTGGCATAAAAATTTATAAATACAAGGTTATTTCACTCATTTTTACTCAACACTTTCATGAGAGCATTCTTATAGAAAATTTGAGTTCACAAGAACATTCAAGTGTTTAAAAGATAATTTAGGAGCCTTCAAGAGTTGAAAATCAATTATTTTGGAGCATTATTGAAGTATCAAGAATTATGTCAAAGTCATCATGCATCACATTTGTTTTTGAGCTAACAATTGTGATGTAGGGTTTCATGATTCAAGCAAGTTGTCAATTCAAGATCCATATCATTCAATCAAGAGTCAGATCTACATCCATTAGAGTCATTTCATACATGTTTCCAACACTTTATTTCTAGCATTTGGTTTGTTGCAACACATCATTTTTTTCATCATCATTCCTCCTTTCCATTTGATTTCATTACAAGGTTTGATTACAAAAATGAGGTTTGAAAAAGGAAAATCCTTTCCACTAACAATTTTTTTCTTTCTCTTTAATTTGTGATTTATAGATCTAGGTTGAAGACATATTGAAGAGAAAGAATGGAATGAATTTTTCAAGTTGTAAAGTTGTCCAAGTTGTTACCTTGTTTAGAAGATCATCAAAAGACATTTACAAAGTAAAGTTTGGCAATTTGGACCTAGGAATCAAGTTAAGGAGGCAGAGAATAGATTGAAAGCATATTCAAATCACGATTCTCCAAAAAAGGACAAAATAGAATAATACACCACTTCTACAGTATGAGTCCTAGTACAATCAAATTCATAGATTTCAAGAGTTTCATACTTGTCTTTGTTAGATTTCTATTCCTATCTAGAAACCCTAATCTAGGACTAAATCACCCAACCTAGCATATGAGTCCTAGTTTGCATTAATTTTAGTGTTTCTAGTATTGCAAGACTTCATTCAAGTTTCTATAGCTTTCCAGGTGCCCTATATTCTTTCCTAGTTTGATATTTTATTTTTCATTCATTTCTTGGTCATTTAGCGAAGCTTTACATATCATTAGATTTTTTCATTATGTCTTACATGATAGATATCTTTCAAATCCGTAGCTTGGTGGTGAACCCTTGTTTAATCATTAATCATTTCCTAGGATACCCTATTACAAGATCCCTTTATCCTAATTCATCCTTTGATTAAGATCTTCAGGGTTTCCTTGAATGAGAAGTGTAGAAGATTGTTGTTCTATGTCCTAAACCATAGCCAATAACAATTTTCTTCCTTTCATTTTGGTGACCCTGCATTTAGAACATCTTAAATTCTCTTTCTTTTTTTTTTGTTTGTTTTTGTTAGTTACTTATTTTAGTTTGCAAAGTTTATGTCACTTCCATTTTATTGCATTTATCTTAATTTCCTTTTGAATTAGAATTAGAGCATAACATTTATCTTGTGTTCATTTCATATTAAATTTCCTTCATTGTCCCTTGTATGAGCCTTTCTACTTGGTGTTCGATTGCTAATACTATAGTGAGACAAAGTTCAAGACTCATATCATCTCACAATAGCACAATCATCATGGATATTAGGTTATCTAGATCTTTCACTACTAGTGTTGACACTAGTTCACTAGGTATGGACCACACCCTTAAAAAACAATTTCCTTCAAGTAGTGTGATGCATCTAGTATCCCACAAGAAAACATAATCCAAACTCATGAAGACTTAGCAAACCTACAAAATAAATAAGTACTAAAAACATTTCAACCACTGCTATCCCTACCATAGATAGCATACATCACATGATTTAAAGTGAAGAAAGAGTTGATCTTATGCGTAACATAACTCAGATTTTTGGACCACATATTACCTCAACCACTAGTTGTCCTTTACCTTCAAACAATGCTACAAGTCAAGGAGGAATCCAAATTCCTCCTCTCACAACAATTACCTCTATCCCTACCTACACCAAACCTCAATTTAGAACAATATTTCAACCTACTATTAATTTGATTCCTTCTTTAGGTATTTCCACTATCATCTCTAATACCTTTGTGGCATCACACATCATATCTCCTACCACTTTACCTCCTATAAGCATTCCATTTACTTGTCCCTCTAACACATACACACCTCCACCTTATTCACCTCTATCTCAACATGCAAACAATGATCCACTCATAAACCAACTTTTGCAAACTGTTTCATCCCTTCAAAGAAAAGTTTCCACCATAAACCAAAATTAAAATGGCCAACCTACATATTATGTCAAAAGAAATCCCTTTTTCTTGGAGATATTGATAACATTGATGCCACAAGGTATAAAGGTTCCTATATTTGAGAAATATGGGTGAAAAGGAAATCCTTCTAGCCCTTTTTCCTCCTATACGACCCTATGTAGTGACTATATTCTTGAGGATAAGCTCTTGGTTAAGATTTTGCATAGATCCTTGAAGGATAGCACCTTAGAATTATTTTCTTTGTTACCAAACAACTCATTGTTGGAACACAATGATCTACTAAGAGGGAGGTAATACAGATATTAAAAATTTAGCTCTTTAAAACCTTTTATGCAGACTACTTTCTTTAACTCTTAATGTTCAGATATTAATCATGTGATACAAAAATATGAATGCACAAAAAAACATCGCATAACATGAGATATACGTGGAAAAACCAATATGGGAAAAACCATGGTGACTAAGGCTGTTTGAGTCGACTTCTCAAATCCAACGTCGCAATCCAAATCTATGTTACATTTTTTTAGGGTTACAACCCAAGGAATCATCAACTACCTAATTTAGAAGCAACCACTTCAAGGATGCAACAACACCCTGTTTTAGGAGCTACAACCCCAAGGATGCAACAACACCCTAATTTGAGCCACAACTCTGTATAATGACAACAATTTTAAATATGGATAGACTTGGTTCTGAAAAACCTATAATGCATCATTCAATTTAGTACATTATTGTACTTACTACAACTCACACTTTGCTGCTGAAGCTACACTCTCAACAACACACCCCTACTCTGCACTCTCTCTGCACATAGAACATCATTGTTCTATCTTGTTGAACTGACCAATCTCTTCACCATGAATGCAAACACCTAGAGGATGTTTTATATTACAATAAAGGACTTCTCAGAATGCATTCATTATCTACTTTGGTGCTCTCTCTTTTCCTCTTCTACACTTTGAAATTTTTTTGTTCTAACTTCCCATGCTACACACTTTCCCTCTATACCACTACTACAAACTCAATAATACATACTTTTGTTCAGCACTTTGTGCCCGTTAAACTTCACACACACACAATAGATACAACTTGTTCAACTATTCTAAGATTTTCTTCATTTTGTTTAACTCCATTGATCTGCAATTTGTTCCTTGATATTCTCTCAACCACCCAAATCAGCTCACATCAAATTAGGGTTTCCTTTGCTTACAAACTTCACCAACAAGTTGCATGTACCTTGAGCTACACACCACTCTCTAGATCATCAATAATTCATCTGATAGGGTCTATCAGATATCATCATTATCACTCTACCTCTACATCGAGCCGGTTCCACATTGAATTTGGTTACAAAGAATTTTCCTCATTCTTTCTATCAAATCCTAAAATCTAATTATGCATTCAAAGCATTCTTCTATCCACCCAATTTGATTTGATATCAATCAAATGTTATGGTTTACCACATATTTCTCTCTACACCATACCTATGCATCGAGCCCCACAACATTAAATACTATCTTAGAGAGTTTTCTAAGAATAGAAACCCCTGAAACCCTAGAATCAGATATGTATTGAATGTGTTCTCCTATTCAATCCTTCTTATTTGATCTCAATCACCTCTATAGTCTATTGCATCATCTTGAAGATCAAATCTTCATTCAATTGGTTGTTTGTTATAACTGGATCAATAAAATCCTTCCTCTATGTTAGTTACTATCCATAACATTTGTGTCACTTATTATGATCCTTTGTTCATCTCGGCACCTTTAAATCACAACCATTTGATTAGCTTGAATTTTACTATAGAAATTAATCCTCATCTCATGCTAGTCTCTTATTTCCATCCAATCTTTACAACTTGATTTCCATTTTTTTTCTATCATATCACTATGTCATTGGGACACTTTATCAACTCTCTCTAAAACAAGCACGTCACATTGATATGCTTGCAATGTTATCTGATCAGGATCAGGACCTACATTTCATCCATGTCATCACCACTTAGTTCACAATAATGATGTGAATTGACATATCAAGCAATCATTGATCACCACCTGTACTTTTGAATCATAATCTTTCATCGCTATCATCTTATTGGGTCCCACATAGCACCTCATTGCTCTATCAGGGGGACACCATCCCTAGTCCTACTAATGCATAAATGTCACATCAATGTGCTTATCGGTCCATCAGAGGGACACTAGCTACACTACTGTTGATGCACCTTTGTCTTGCCGATAAAGCTTCTCACTTTTTTAGGGGGATGTCCATTACAGACCTACCAATGTGCCAATGTCACACTAATATCCTTCATTTTTGTATGATCCTCATGCCATCATGTCACCACATGTCATATTTCATTTAAAGGTTTCTACCATGTGTCATCCTTCATTCAATCTTTGTGCATACCCTAGATGCATGTCATCTTACCTACTCAGGTCCCACTATCGACATCATACTCCTATCACCCTATCATTGATAATAGATCTATAGTCCTAGTGATACAATATTCTCACAGATGTGTATGTCATCGAGTTGTTAGGGAGACATCCTTCAACATTTTTCCAACACCACTCTATCATGTTGATGAAAACCATTGATGACATCACCAAAACACTTCATTGCCATGTGTCTAGATCGTAATCCACAAAAAGGATATGGATTACCTTTAACACAATCTCATCATGCCATGTGACATCTTGGTCATCATTGTCACCCACATCATCATGACGGGGTCCCACTCGAGCACCACCTTCACATTGCCATGTTGGGGAGACATCTGAATGACTCCCACTAAAACCATTTAGTTACACTGATAATGCTTCCATACTCATTATCGGTCCATCACTAAGAACCTAAACTTTAGAACCTCTTATCAAAGGTTACTAAGTTATGAAAGCTCATAACATGCCAACATACATGATCATTGGGTTGTTGAGGTGAATTCGATGCATGTCCCACCAACAAGTTCTTGTCACGCTGATAGAGTAACCATTATACCATCAAAGATACTCCAATGCAAGTCTCGTTGAACAATGCTTGTCACCCACATGAACCTTCATTGAGTCGTAGACAAGACTTCTACTTGACTCCTATTGACGTAGAATTTTCTTGTTGATCTACTGGAGATGTATAACCTTGAAGTGCTAGGAAAAGGGGTCAATAAACCTCATGACTTCAATGAGATATGTGATAAATTATGTGATCGGTTACTTGATATTGACATCTAACACTGAAATAGAAATTTTACAAATGTCATCACTATAATTTCTACGCATGTAGGGTTTAACTGATAAAACTTAGATCAAAAGCATGAAAAATGAATGTTGATATATCCATTGACATCAAGACCAACAAAATACCTTTCTGGAAAGGTCTCAAAAAATCCATCATGAATCTGCCACTCAATTGTCCATCAGATCCACTACTCTTTCATCCATCTTCTAGTATCATGCTAACAAACTCCTTGTCCTGATTTGCACTTTTGACATAAATGACAACTATATGCACTTTTGCACAAGATCAATACACTTCATTTCAAGGCCTCTATACCAACTAACCTATTTTGAACCAACATGCAATGGTCAAATACCAATTTAAAAATAAATATACAAAACAATTTCTTTTTAGCCATAATTCTTCTTCTTGTAGGAAAGAAGCATTTCCCTTAACAAAGCATCTACACCACTTTTTCTTCAATGACTAATACCAATGGTTGATATCAATTATTGTAGCAAACTATCCACGATCTGCTAATTTTCTTACACCTTGAGAAGCATTTCAAGGAGCAAGAATATGACCATAAATCTGCAACCATCAAATCATTAGAAATTTGTAAGACATATTTTACTTGACTTGATCTCTCCATCTTCATTTCTAGGGATGGATGAAATATCAATTTAACTCTCCCTGGACTCATGCCCTATCACTAACACTTAGTGATGTAAGGAAAAAATAGCCTCATGGAGTGCTACCTACTAGTCTTTTTCTTTCCAGACCTACTTTTTTCTTTTCTCTATCAGATCAACCTTCTTCTCAAGAGTATGTGAACCATTGTTCACTTTGGAAGATGTATCTTTCCTTGCATTCATCCTCTTGCTCTATAGTACTAGTCTCACAAAATCTAATTTGTAGTCTTTGGCTATGTGACCAAAATTATCACAATTGTAGCATACTATATACATATTTCTTGCATGAGTAAATAAATTTCTATTTACATGTTTTCTACTCCTTTTAGGTGCAACTCCACACTCTCTAGCTCTATGACCATACTGAATACAAGCATAGCATTAACCATTAAAACATGGGGAGTACCTAGTTGTAACTCAACCTTGTGTAGGATGAGATATTCTTTGATTTGACATCTTTCCATATCTCATCCTTGGGGTTCCATTCTCAGCATCTCCCATAATATTTTATCATTTTCTTTGATACATTGGAACTCATTTATTCATATTCTTCCCTAGTATGGTCATCTACTTTTGATAAGCAATGTTTGAATAATTATTCCTTTTCTTTTTTGCAGCAGGTCTCTCTTCATCTTCAACTCTCTTCTTATCAACAGTGGTCTTCTTTTCTTCTTTTTTATTTCTTTACTCTAGTAGTTCCTTTCTCTGATCTTCCATTTCTAGAGGTACTTTCTCTGGAGCAACTTGTGCAGGCTTCCTATTACTTTGTGTAACATCCTTCTTCTACTTTAAATTTTTCCTACAAGTTTGTAGAAGTATTAGTAGAGGAACTCATTCCTTTCTCAAAGCCATGAACAATTTTTTCTTTAGGTTTTGATGGATTTTGTGATTTCACTAATTCATGGAGTGTCTCTAAGCCACCTTTCAACTTCATGCTTTTTTCAATCTACTCTTTAGCAATTGCTAAATCTTTTCTCAAGGCCTCTATTTCTTTCAAATTTTTACACTCTTCTAATTTAGACTGTAGTTTAGTTTGAACTACATCTTTTTCTCTTCTTTCTTCTTCCACCTCAATCTTCAAGCATATCACAATTTTATTAGATTCTTCAAGTCTCTTATTCAGCTTTTCCATCTCTTTTTGTGCATGAAAATTTTGTTCTTCATTCTCTTTTCTCAATTTCCTAATCTCATTCAAAGCACTGTTGAGTTCTCCTTTAGGTCTACTGCTTCTCCTTCATTATTGAAGGTTTCATCTTTTTCATCTCTATCTGACCTCTCAATCTCTTCATGAGAGGTCATTGTAAATGGTTCAACCCCATGGAAACTTCCATGTTCATCATTTGGTCTACCACAACCATCATATGACCCTTTTTCTTCACTTTTTTGTTGGTCCTTCTTCTCATTCTCCTTGCACTCCTCTTATTTCTTAGGATTATCCTTTTTACTATGAAATAATTTAGAAACTATATGACTTATTCTACTAGACTTAAAAATTTTAGTGGGTAGCTTACCTCTATATCTTCTAGAGCCTCTTGTCAATATTTTGATCCAATCAGCTTCCTCTTCATCAATCTCCTTTAATCCAGAAGTGGATGTTCCTTCTTCATCACCTCTTGTTGTAGCTTCATTTTTACTCAAATTTTTAGATTCACTTTCATATTTCTAAGTCAATGCATTCATTTCTTCTTTACCATTCTTTTCATACATTGTCTTCAACTTGTTCCATACTTCATTTTTTATTTCATAATGCATTCCTTTGGATAACATAGAACTTGAGAGTCCATGAAGAATTATATCTCTTGTTGTAGCATTACCCTCGTATGCCTTCTTTTGAACTTCAGTTAATGGAGGTATAGCAGAACCTATATATCCATTTACAACTATCATCCACACATCAAATCCTATGGATCCAAAATATCCTTCCATCAATGAGCTCCAAAAAATATATCTTGATCCATGAAAGATAGGTTCATCATATGCAAGTAAAATTTCTTGACTAACCACTGTGTTCACTCTACCACTTGGATCTACCAAAGATGATTAAGCTTCTCCTAGGGAACCTAGGGCTCTGATACCAATAATTGGAACACAATGATCTACTAAGAGGGGGGTAAATCAATATATATTAAAAATTTATCTCTTTAAAACCTTTTATACAAACTACTTTCTTTAACCCTTCATGTGGAGATATTAATCATGTAATACAAAAATATGCATGCACAAAAAAACATCACATAACACTAGTTATACATGGAAAACCCAATATGGGAAAAACCATGGTGACTAAGGTTGCTTGAGTTAGTGCTCAAATCCAGTGTCACAATCCAAATCTTGGTTACAATGTTTTAGGGATACAACCCAAGGAATCATCAACAACCTAATTTAGAAGCAACCACTTGAAGGATCCAATAACACGTTGTTTTAGGAGCTACAACCCCAAGGATGCAACAACACCCTAATCTAGGCCACAAATCAATACAATGACAATAGTTTCAAATATGCATAGACCTGGTTTGCAAAACCTATAATGCATCATTATATTCAGTACATTGTTACACATACTACAACTCACACTCTACAACTAAAGTTGCACTCTCAACAACACACCCCTTCTATGCACTCTCTCTGTACATAGAACAATCATTGTTTTATATTTTTGCACTACTCACTCTCTTCACCATGAATTCAAACACCTAGAGGATATTCTATATTACAATATAGGACTTCACATAATGTATTTAGCATCTGCTTTGTTGCTCTCTCTTTTCCTCTTCTGCACTTAGAACATTTTGTGTTCTAACTTCCTATATTGCACACTCTCCCTCTATACCATTACTACACGCTCAACAATAGATACTTTTGTTCAACACTCTATGCCTCTCAAACTTAACACACACAGAATAGTTACAACTTGTTTGATTATTCTCAAATATTCTTCATTTTGTTTAACTCCACCGATCTACAATCTCTTCGTTAATATTCTCTCAACTGTCTAGATCAACACACATAAAATTAGGGTTCCTTTTCTTGCAAACTTCACCAACAAGCTTCCTACACCTTGAGCTACACACCACTGTCATGTTGATCATTAATTCATTTGATAGGGTCTATCAAATATCATCATTGCCACACTGCCTTTACATCAAGCAGGTTCCACATTTAATTAAGTTACAAAGAAATTTCCTCATTTTCTCTATCAAATCCTAAAATCTAATTATGCATTCAATGCATTCTTCTATTCATCCAATCTAATATGATCTTAATCACCTATTATTGTTTATCACATATCTTTCACTACACCATACCTATACATCAAGCCTCACAACATTAAATTTTGTCTCACAGAGTTTTCTAAGAATAGCCACCCATGAAACTATAGAATCGAATATGTATTAAATGCATTCTCCCTTTTAATCAATTTGCTTCGAGCACAATCACCTCTATAGTCTATTCTTACACCTTGAAGATCATATCTTCATTTAATGGGTCACTTGGTGTAGATGGATGAATAAAATCCTTCCTCTATGCCAGTTTCCAGTCATAGCCCCTATTCACATAGACCGGACCATTGTAGATCTTCAAGTTTTAATATAAGTCATTGATCTTGTCCCTCACACCAAGATCCTCTGTTCATCTTGGTAGCTTTAAATCACCACTGTTTGATTAGCTTTAGTTTGACTATTGCCATTGATCCTTATCTCATGCCATTCTCTTATCATCATTTGATCCTTACCACTTGATCTCCACATTCAATCTATCATATCGCTCTATCACTAGGACACTTTACCAACTCTCTTCGAAACAGATAGGTCACATTGTAAAGCTAGCAATGTTATTTGATCAGGTCCACAATCTACATGTCATCCATTTCATCACCACCTAATTTGCAAGAATGATGTGTATTGACATATTGAGCAATCATTGATTGCCACCTGTACTTTTCAATCATAATCTACCATCACCATCATCCTATCAGGTTGCACATAGCACCTCATCACTCTATCGGTGGGATGCCATCCCCAGTCCTACCAATGCATCAATGCCATGTCAATGTTCTTATTGATCCATCGAAGGGACTCCAAATACACTCTTGTTGATGCACCTATCTTGTTGATAAAGCTTATCGCTTCATTGGGGTGACGTCCATCATAGTCCTACTAATGTGCCTATGTCACACTGATATCCTTCACTATTGTATGATTCGTATGTCGTCCTACCCCCACATGACATATTTCATTTGATGCTTTTTGCCATGTTCCATCCTATAATTTGATCTCTATCTGTACCCTCGATGCACACCATCTTACCTAGTTGGGTCCCACTAGCAACATCATACTCCTATCACCCTATCATTTGGACTAGTTCTATAGTCCTAGTCATACCATGTTCTCTCACAGATAGGTAGATCATATGGATGTTGGGGAGACATCCTTGAATGTCCTACTAACACAAATCTATCACATGGATGAATTTCATTAATGAATTCACCAAACCACTTCATCGCATTATGTTTGCATCGTAATCCCCAACAAGGATGTGGATTATCATTCACTCAATCCCATCATGCCATGTGACATCTAGGTCATCACTATCACCTACATCATCATGAATAGATCCCACTCAAGCATTGCCTTCACATCACCATGTTGAGGAGACATCTGAATGAATCCCACTGAAACCATTCAGTCACACTGATAACGCTTCCACACTCCTTATTGCTCCATCGCTAAGA
Source organism: Sequoia sempervirens (assembly GCA_007258455.2). NCBI lineage: Eukaryota > Viridiplantae > Streptophyta > Pinopsida > Cupressales > Cupressaceae > Sequoia > Sequoia sempervirens. The sequence continues at coordinate 35,043,446 of VDFB02358134.1, read as the reverse complement.
ACTTGAACTTTAGAACCTCTTTTTGGAGGCTACTAAGTTATGAATACCCATGACATGCCGACATACATGATAATCAGGTCATCAAAGTGAATCCATTGCAAGTCCCATAGAAAATTTCTTGTCACACCGATAGAGTGACCATCAGACCATTAGAAAGAATCTGATGCAAGTCCCACTGAATATGCTTATCACCCTGATGAACCTTCATTGAGCCATTGATGAGACTTCCACTTGACTCCTACTGATATAGAATTTCCTCATTGATCTGATGAAGATGTGTAACCTTGAAGCGCTAAGAAGAGGGGCTAGTTAACCTCATGACTTGAAAAAAGTAAGTGATAAATAATGTGACCAGTTACCAGTTGTTGATAGTAAACACTAAAATAGAACTTTCATGCATTCCATGACTGTAATTTTTGCATATGTAGGGTTTAACTAATAAATTGTAGACCAAGAGCATGAACAAATGAATGTTGACATGTCCATTGATATCAAGACCTACAAAATACCTTTCTAGAAAGTTTTTGGAAAACCCATCATGAATATGTCACTCAATTTTCCATCAGATCCACTACTCTTTCATCCATCTTCTATCATCATTCCAACAAAATCCTTTGCCTTATTTTCACTTTTGACATCAATAACAGGTATGTGTAGGATCATCATGGAAAAAATAGGCCCTTAAGTGGCAAAAACTTCAGAAAAATTAGAGTTAGGAAACTTGACATAAAAATATCAATAAGTTATCTATATTATTTCAAAAATATGTAACAATATAATATGTCAAAAATTAAATTTAGTTTCTAAAATACTAGGTTTATTTAGAAAAAAAAAATCTATTTGGTGAAAATTTGAAATTTCAATGCAGTAGTACTTAAATTTCAAGGAAAAAATAAGTAGGCATCTGTCTGACCACCCTAACCACAATAAAATGATAATGTTTTTTAATAATATTTTAGAAATAATGGACTCATGTCCAGATGTGATGCATATTTTTTTGTAATTTTTTCCAAGTAAATAATTAATTATGAATTTTTTATTACAACTTTTTAAAAATATAAAAATTCGTATGTTTGACCACCTTAACTTGGTCAAACTTCATGAAATTCATTTTTCTTTTTTTTAGTCCTATAGTATGCAAAGCATAGAATGCGATGCATGTTTTGGATTCACAAAATGTTATACCCTTTGAAAGCTATAGATGTTTTTCAATTAGCCTATCAATCAACACTTTAGTTGTAATTCAAGTAGAAAATGAATAATAATAATTTATTAAATTCAAAGTAAAGCATAATTTATATTAGTGGAAATCTGAGAATCTCCTTTAAAAACCCTTTTCATTTCATCAATTTTGGGTAAAAAAAAATTTCAGCCACATACCCTACAAATACCAATCATATTGCAACTTTTTGGCCCATCATGATCCTACACATACCCTAACAACTATATGCACTTTTGTACAGGATCAATACATTTCTCCTTTGATCCCCTTTAGAAATCAATGACAACATATTCCAACACTCAATTCATTCATTCAAGGAACTTGTATAGGCCTTTATAAACCATTTCCAAGTGCATATGACTCCTAATATGACCTTAGCTGATTTGATGAGATGTAAGCAAAAAGAAGAGGAAAAGATTACCCACTTTATTTCATGATATCAATTAGTTTACTCCTAAATCGATGTAAAGATTCATAACCCTCACATTAAAAGGATTTGCATTGAGATCTTACAAAGTAAGATAAAAGATATGAATACTATAATGAAATTCCCCTCTTTCATTCACTTATGTACTGCCCTTCATGATTATCAAAATTCAGTTAGTAGATGTGAAACAAAACCCACCTTTAGATGTCTTGAGAAGTCCAAATCAGCAAACCAAAAAAATTATCAACCTTTTAAAAATAGGATAAAGGCTTCCTTCAACTAAATACCTCTAAAAAAAAACTCAACATTTTGATACCTAAGTGGCTAGCATAAGGAGGACAACTCCTTTCATATTTGGGGATCTAGCTATACAATTCACTCCTTTACCAAATACCCTCCAAAACACAATGTCATGAATTTTAGAACAAAATATGGTCACCTTTTCTCTTGTTAAAATTCTCGATCCTAATAAACCTTTACTTTTGAAATTTAGATATAATTCATATTGCCATTATCACTAACAAAATGAACAAGACATGGAACACTGTAAGCATATTAAGCATCTTGTGCAAGACCTCATTGATTTTGGCCATCTTTTAGTTGTAGGTGTTAATGATCAAGGAAATAATTATGTTTCCTCTCCTAATCAAAATTTGAAAATTTTTACCAACCCTATGCCAAAACATAATATTTCATTTGTCAAAACTAGTGAAACTTCAAAGAATGATGTGTTGAGAGTTGACACATATAATGAAAACATGGATACAATTCAACAAAGTCCTATGGATACCATTGAACAAGGTCCTATGGATAGTATTGAAAAAGGTTTGATTACATTGATCAAAACTCAACCTCATAAGGGTCAAATTAAAAAGCTTATTGAAATTGATTTATCCTCTAGAGATATTATTTAAAATTCACCTAATGGTCCTCTTTACATAGCTGATTGAATCAATGATAATCCCACTAATGGGATATTAATTGATCCTATCTGTGAAGAGAATGTGATCACTGAGGAATTCCTAATCATGCAAGAACTCTATCAAGAAACTTATGATAAATTGAAAGTCTAGATAAAAACACATAATTGTTTTTCTTTCCCTACAATGGGATAAAACACTGTACCTTTACAAATAGCACCGAAAATATTAGATGTATCATTCTCCATCATATTGACATTGAACCAATTCCATGTGAAGCATGGTTATCTATGGCTATGCTCTATGGAAGCTATCCCATAGTCATGAACAAATGCTTAAATTTTCCCTTTTTCAATAAAATATTTATTGTGTGTCATAGTGGCTTTAATCCTTTATCCTTAGGAGGGAACCTTTCATTAGATTTATTTTGGCCTGACCCTAAGGAACCTATTAAACCTTGAGAAGAATTCTTTTTCAAATACTATCAAAAGTTCAAGGAAAAATGTATAGAAAAACTATCCCTTAAAAACATGCCTCAACCTATGACCCAACCTACAATCCTTGACAAAACCATGATTGGGCCTAAAGAAACTCCAAATAACCAACACCAACCTAATATATACTCTTTACCTATTTCCTACAAATTATTGAGAAATGACGAAAATAATCCCATCATGTCTCCTAGGATAAAGCAAGTTTACAAAGCTAAAGAGAAAGTGATTTAACGACCTTCCATGGTTCCTTTTGTTCCTCCCCTTAGGGAAGAAAAGAAACCTATGGTTGATAAACCCACTTCTACACAAACACAACTTGAAAGTCATACTAAAAGAAATAGAAATGCTAGAGAGCATAGGCATATGCATTGTGCTCTTGCTCGAAGGTTAAATGAAGACACAAACAAAGAAAATAAAAATACAAACTTGATTGAATTAATACACGATGAGTCTCCCTCTTTGATGAAACAAAAAGATCCTATACCACAACCACAATAGTATCTAAACCCTTCATTTTACATTATCATTAGACATCCTATTGTGACTAATTTAGATAATGAGGAGGAGATTGCTAAAATTGGCGAGGAGTTCCATAAAGAATTGAATACATTGGTTTCCTCTTCTACGATCTTACATGATTATTCTCCTAGAAAAAGTATTAAACTTTGTGACAACCCTAGTTCAACACTTGATATTTTCTACTTGGCTAGTTATCCACCTTCTATTTATGATGTGCATGAATAGGATGTAGATGACCTACTAATAGGTTGACCCCCATGTGCCTTACTAGTCTCTTGCATGATTCCTTTATATTTTGTGTGATTACATGTTCTTAATGTGATCCCTTATGTTGTTATATTTGTTGCATCATCTCTCTCTTTGTGACATTCCTCTCTTTGTATCTACATTCTTCTCTGTCATAAATTTTTTTTACCTTTTCCTTTATATTTTCTTTGTCTTTTGTTTTCCTTGTGAGGATGACACAAGGCATTGAGAAATTCATGTCTCTTCCATGTTGACCAAAATATTTTTTCATTCGTCTTGTATTTTCCTTTTGGGGATGATGCATGGTGTTGAGACTTTCATGTCTCTTCCATGTTGACCCAAAATATTTTCCTTTTAAATTTTTCATTTTTCTTGTGTTTTCCTTTTGGGGATAACACAATGCATCAAAGTATTCATGTCTCTTTCATGTTGACTCAATTTTATTTTATTTTTTGCTCTCTTTATGTCATTCTTCTTGTTCTATGAGTATTTGGAGAATGATGATAGTTTCAAGCTCTCTTAAAAACATTTTAGCAAGAACATCTTGACCCCAAATCCATGGATCCCTCATTTTTTTGAGTTTCATTTTGGGGGGAACCCCTTCATATTTCATGGTGTAGCTTCATTTGGAGACATATGACTTGTCATAGGGATTTCCAAGTTAGCTCTTGTGTCTTCTTTATTAGAATTTATCATTGGCTACTTTAAAGTAATTGCTCATAGCATGGTGTTTAGAAACTTCTTTGAAGTGGGGGCTTACATTGGCATTATTCTTTTGTATTTCATGTTTCATTGTGTATTCTTCTTACTTAATGTGATGCATCTTTCACTTTTTAGTGACATTGGGTATGATTTCCCTCAAGAGCATGATCTCTATTAGCATGTTATATTCCTTTTGGAGGCTTGATGCAACAAACTATATCCCCTAAGTTGTGAATCTACTATTCTTTGATTGGTCCTCTCTTGCAAACATTAGGCACAATTTTACCTAATTTAAATACCTTATACGAACTAAGAAAGATTCCTTTGAATGTACCTTACTATGTTACATTTAAAAATTTTGTTATATGGCCACCTTGCATAAAACAATTTGCATGTCTATTGAGCCATCTTGTTTGTTCACGAGTTTCAAGCATACAAAGTTTTTCTTACCTCATGAAGCTCAAAGTTCATTGTTGTGTGGCACCTTATCAAAGTTATTATGAGGTATAGCTTTGCTCTGGTTGAAAAAGAAGCCAAACTTAGGCACAACTTTCCAATAGCCAATTTCTTGTGTTTGTGAGTGCATACCAGTCACATGCATATGTGTCTCACCACTTTGGATACTCACCAAACAAACAGCCTGGAGTTCCATTTCCTTAGAGTGAGCATGCATTTTTGGAAAAACAACCTATATTTTATCCATATTGTGATGGGAAAATGATCAAAGTTTGATCTAGCCCCTTTTTGCTTTTCATTTTTCTTTTCTCTTTGTCTTTAGGAGTGTATGCTTCTACCTTGTTGTTGCTCCTTATATCATTTTAATGTGCATTATTTTGTTCCTTTTTTTTTTTGTCATAGGATCTTGACCCTAGGGGCTTGATCATCCCTCTTGATCATTATCATCCTATCTTACTGATATTGGTGCACTTGGACCCCTCTTGATAAGAGTTTGTCTACTTTAGTGTGAGTTTGAAGCAATTTCATCCTCTCACTAAAGTGAGGGATAAATATAGTGTCAAAAAATTTCATCCCTGACATTTTCACACTTGTTTGGATTCTCCTTGATAAATTGAGCTTAATGTTGCCTTGATTTAGTCTTGTAATGTGTCTAACACATTTACATTAGGTCTTGGGCCCTTGTAAACTAAATGAACTTAATTGTACCTTATTTCAGGTGTTGTAAAGTGTTCTACCATACTTTCACACTAATCTATGGTTTTCATTATTAATGGGGATTATTTATGCCTCAATTGGCCTTATTTTACATCCACAAGCCCTAAATATTGCATCTTTCCAAGGATAATCCTGACGTAAACCAGTATCAAATAATAATTCAAGTGTTTTGGATTGTATGACCAATATTTATTGATTTTGGACTCATACACCACCTTGGCTATATGGATCCCACCTAATTTTTTGGACCCTGATCTTGATTTCACATGAATTTAAGAATTTCTTGAAAAGTGTGTCCCATAGTTTAGCTTAAAATGGGACTCATATGCCACTTTTGGTGTATGAGTCCCACATGGATTAAAATTAAATTTAATTCAAATTCTTGGTGGGATTTTATTCTGCTAGATCTTTTTTTTTAATAAAAAGGGGGTAAAAACTTTATTGAAACTCAGAAAACAAAATTACAAAGGAATCAAGAGACCAAGGTCCCCATGAAAACCATGCCTCTGAACAGAGAAAAAATCAACACCATCAACCGTCACCATTTCCTTCCCTATCCTCAACAAGAATTCTCTCAAGATCAAGACGAAGCTCAGGAGGGACCAAATCCCATTCCTCAATTCTCCATCCCTCAGCATTCTCAGATGCCCATTTCGCCAAGCAGTCAGCGGCCCTGTTCCATTCCCTTGGAATATGAATGAAATTCACCATCTCCATTAAAGAACTAACCCTCAAAATCTGCTGCACCACCCCAGCCAACTGCCAACTAACATCATCCACTTTCTGTTTGATAAGAAGATTGATCAAAACCTGGGAATCAGATTCACAAACAACCCTTCTCCATCCCAATTCATAAGCTCTCTCAAAAGCACAAAGAATTGCCAACCCTTCCATAAGGTTGATGGTTTGAACTCCATCATAGATCGAAAAAAGGAAAACCACTGAACCCAAAGAGTCTCTACCAATCCCTCCAATACCAGCTAGCCCCGGGTTTCCTTTGCATGACCCATCAGTATTGATCTTTAGAATCCCAGGCTGGGGAAGCTGCCAATAACCAGACCTGTGAACTCTCTGCTTCGACTTCCTACCACGCTTTACATATGTCGAGGCCAAGGACAGCCCTTGAAGCCCCAATCTCTCCACCACTTCAGCATCCCTTTTCTCCAAAGGGAATTCCAGCTCACACTTAGCTTCCACCGTCTCCTGAACCATGCCCAGAATTCTATGCCAAATTTGATACACCAACTTCTTCTCTCCATGAAATATCCGCCGGTTCCGTTCCAACCAAATCTGCCACAATATGAAGATAGGTCCTACTGACCAAACTTCCTACAAAAAGAGGGCCATAGAAGGAGGCCTACCCAGCCTCTGCCAAAACTCAATCAAGGAGGAAGCATGAACACAGGGATTATTCCAAACCCCCCACCAGAAATGCCAAAGCTGAAGGGAGAAAGGGAAACGAAAAAATAGATGAGTAGAGTCCTCTTCATTGGCCCCACACAAAACACAGATAGAAGGACCCTGGAAACCACGCTTTTGAATATTTTCGCAAGTCAAACACTTGTTCCAAGCCAACATCCAAACAAAACAATTACATTTTGGAAAGGAAGACTTGTTCCAGATCATCTTCCACCACTGAATTTCATCTCCATCCACCCTGTGGGACAATAACTCCCGATATCCAGAAGCAACCGTGTAGACCCCTTTAGGATTGTGAGACCAGGCAAGCACATCATCATGTTGGAGGGAGCTACAACGCCTACTAGAGAGGATATTATGTAGCTCACCACATTCTTCAGGAAAACCAACATCAGGCCAATCATCAAGAGACTTCCACCCTACTACCTCCAACTAACCATGAGAGGAGAAAGACTTAAAGTCACTCACCCGAGACCACCCTACCTCAAGAAATCTCTGATAGAGGTTCAACAAGTGAGGAAACTGAGAAATTATGGGGGGATATCCATCCCAAGAATCTGACCAAAACTGAACCTCGATCCCCTTATTACAAATCCAAAATAAACCATCCTTGATGATCGCAGCCCCTTTCTTAAGAGTGCTCCAAATCACTGAGCCCTTCCCAAGAAGGGGGTATCGAGGAATTTCGAGCTGAGAGACTCCCAAAAAATACTTCTGAGCAAGGATCCTGGCCCAGCTCTTATCATGCTCCTTACACCACCTCCAATACAATTTCGCAGCCAGAGCCACACCAGTCAAAGCCATCTGCCGCAAGCCCAAGCCACCATATTGCTTCAGACTGCAAACCACCTCCCATCTAACCAGACTCCATTTGGAGGACTCTAAGCAACCAGCCCATAAAAATTGTCATGTCACATCATCTAAATCCTTAACAAAACCTAAAGGGGCAAGCTGGAGCATGCATCGGTAAATGGGAAAAGCCTACACCACAGACTTGATAAGCTGAACACAGCCAGCAAAGGATAGCCACCGGTGAGTCCAGTGATTAACCCTCGCCCTAAATTTATCTAGAATACTCTGCCATGACCCCCGGGGCAATCTGCCCCGATATAGGGATACCGAGATAGGTCAAAGGAAGAGTCCCGATCTGAAACCTCAAAGTTTGAGCAATCCTCCGCTGAATGGGGCATGGAGTATTGAAGAAGAAGATAGAAGACTTGTCCTCATTGATCTGTTGACCCGAGGCAACCAAGTAAACATCCAACACCCTTCATAAATTAGAAGCCTCCCGCATTGTGGCCATACCCATCAGAGCCGTATCATCCACAAACTGTAGATGAGACTGCGGAGGTAAATTACCTCCCCACTGCCAACCCTGAATGCTGCCCAACTCCACGTTCCTTCTAATCAATCTCCCCAAACCTTCAGCGAGGAGAATAAACAAGTAAGGAGAGAGAGGGTCCCCCTGCCGAAGACCCCCAGAAGCGCCGAAAAGATCAGAATGATACCCATTAAATAGCACAGAGAAGGAGACAGACGTAACACAACTCCTAACCCATTGAATCCACTCCTCCGCAAACCCAAAAGCACTCAAAACCTGCCACAAGAAGGACCATCGAACCCTGTCATAAGCCTTTGACATATCCAATTTGATAAACATTGCCTTTTCCTTGGAGCTGGCCATAGAATGAATGACTTCAGTAGCAATAACGATCCTGTCCAAAATCTGTCTCCTGGCTACAAAACCACTCTGTTCTTCGGAGATCAGCTCCTCAAGACCCTTTTTCAACCTGTCAGCAATTACCTTAGAGATGATTTTATAAACGACATTGCAAAGAGAAATGGGCCGAAATTGGCTTAGCCTATCCGCTCCCACACACTTGGGGATAAGAGCAAGGAACGTAGAATTTAAGGCCCTTAGCATCTGCTTGTTCCTTTGTGATTCATGCACAACAGCCAGGAGATCAAGTTTGATTATATCCCAAAATTCTTGGAAAAACTCGATCGGGAAGCCATCAGGACCTGGCGCCTTCCCCTTCTGCATTTGGAAAACAATACCTTCAAGCTCTTCCAGCATGATTTCACTCAAAAGTTGTTGGTTCAACTCCCTAGACATGAGATGAGGAATACAAGAAAGGACATGAGCCTCCTCAGGAGACCCCCCCTGCGAGTCCTCCCTAAAGAGAGAAGCAAAATATTGTCTCACCTCAGCAGAAATGTCAAGGAAAGAAGAAAGAAGTTCTCCCCTATCATTCACAAGACCAGAGATAGAATTCCGATGTCTCCTAGCTTTCACCGAATTGAAGAAAAAAGAAGTATTTTTATCCCCTTCTCGCAGCCACTCTATCTGAGCCTTCTGTTTCCAATACATCTCCTCCCTCAGCTCCCATTCCTCTAGAGATCTCACAGCTTGCGCTTCAGCCTGAAGAAGCTCAAGCGTCACCCCATCCTCCCTTAACCTCCTTGTGATACTATCAAGCTCCTCCTGAGCCAATGCCTTAGCATGGAAAACATTCCCAAAACTCTGAGAGTTCCAGCGCTTAAGTTGATACTTAACATATTGAAGAAGCTTGGAAAAAATATACATTGCTGTCCCATAAGCAGGTCTTCCATTCCTCCACCAATCAACCACAAGATCCTTCAGAGAAGGGTCACACAACCACATGAGCTGGAACCTAAAAGAAGGTGTACGTGGCGCATGAGTTGAATCAATGACAAGCTTGATAGGCCAGTTATCAGAACCTTTCCAATCCAAGATCTCAGAGCGAGAAGACCACATCCCCCCAACCCAGTAACAGGACACCAGAAAGCGATCCAATCTTTCTGCAATGCAATAGTCCCCAACTCGACGGTTGTTCTAGGTAAACTGTCCATTACTAGGCTTAATATCAACAAGATTTAAAGAATTGATGCTATCACGAAGCAACAAAGCAGAGGGCTCCAGCCTCCCATTACCACCCCGCTTCTCATCCAACTCACAGATAGCATTGAAGTCTCCAGCGATAATCCAAGGATGGAAAGGAGCCAAATTGCGGACAAACCTAATATGGGACCACAGCGCTTGCTTACCCTGAAAATCAGTAGGAGCATAGATATTAGAAAAGAGAATAACCTCCCCCGTCTCAAAACTAGAAGCAACCAGAGATAGTGGATTTAGAAGACACCCACCAGAGAGGTCAAATTTTTTGAGGATTCCAAAAACAGGCCACACCCCCAGCCGAGCCATGAGCACCAATACATTGACACTCCCCACACCTCCATAGCCTCGGTGCCAAGCCAATCATACTCTCAACAGATAACTTAGTTTCCTGTAGAAAAAACACATCAGGACCTTGTTTCTGAACTAAATCATGAACAACTTTTTGTTGAGGGCCGCTGTTCAAGCCCCTTACATTCCATGAAAGAACAATCATTTCAAGGGGCTTGAAAAGTGAGAATCAAGAGTCTTTACCGACCCTGACTCCACCAAGTTCTCGCCTATCAATTTAATCTTTTCTACATCCTTCTTTCTGCCAGGTCTAGCAAATTTCTCTGCCCCACCTTTCTTAATATCTTTTTGCAAAATGCCCAGTTTTGGAGGCTTAGGTTTCTTTGTTGACTCCAGACCCGCACCTCGCCCAGGAGAAGAAGTATCCTCACCCACTACTAGAACAACGACCAAAGAAACTGGAACATCTGAGACCTCCGTCGACAGAGCAGCACCCATGGGCACCCCATAATCTCCTTGTGGATCCAAAGAAGAGTCGAGAGAAGGTCCCTCCTGAGAAAACTCCTCAGTCCCCTGCTCCAGGTTTAACATGCCTGGGTTAACTTCTTGTTGACTAAGGTCATCCAAAATCTCAAACCTGTTGAAAGTACCCTCCTCTTGCCTTTCCTTGAAAGGTCTCTTTTGCCCCCTGTTCTTACCCCGGGCCTTGACAGGAACAAAACCATCTGAACCCACCTCCACAACAGGCTCAATGCCCTTCCCCTTATCTGCCCCAGGAAGGTCATGAGCAGGTTGTGATGGCAGGGGTTCCACCGGCTTATATCTTGGACATTTCCTCAGAAGGTGGCCATATTCATGGCAAAGCCTACAATGGAAAGGAAGGGTCTCGTAGTCCAACTGTTGCACCCAGGAAAAAGAACCCACACACATATCTATTCCATCGGGCAGAGGCCTACTTAGATCAATTTCAACACAAATGCATGCAAAAGTCATTACCTTTTTACCCAAGGTTTGTGATGAAGCTCCAACTGGTTTTCCAAGTAGCGAAGCCAACAAGTGCAACACGTCCTCCCGACAACATTCCACTGGGAGCCAAGGTAGATGAACCCACACCGGGATGCGATTTGGAAGCTCCTCAGCAGGGTTAAATCCTGCATGCCATGGCTTGATAAACAACCCCACCTTATTATGAAAATAAGGCCCCCCTCAAAGATTCTGGTACGATCAGCTAAGCAGTTAAAGGTAACCATGAAGTAGTTGTTCACCAACAACATTATTTCCATTTCTCCCAGTGGCTCCCAAGTTCTCCGAGCCCAAAGCTCCATAAGCTGTAGCGAAACCCTCATTCCCAAAAATTTGCAATATAGAGAATGAGTAGAGTAATATTCAATATCTTCCGCAATCATCTCAGGCAGAACAACAAATTTCGGTCTCACCTTGCACCGCTCTAGACAACCATTAACCTTAGTGATCCGCGAGCTAGAGGATATTCCCGCACTGTCCATCCCCAAATCTGTAGCAAATAAATTGTTATTAAAAGTTGACATTCCATCCTTTGGGGACATCGAGCCAAATGCTGCACGGAAACACAGATCAGGGGTAACCCCAGAGGCCTCTCCCTTGGAGAAGGCCATCAACCCTTACGCAGATGCACAAACCTTCAAAAGAGAGGTAAGGGGCTGAACCCTACACCACTTCCTCCACCCGAATACTACCAAACCGGCCACACCAGCCCACCCACACCCGCACCAAACAGGGGAGAGGCGCTGCAATACCCAAAGGGACCTCCAACGGCCTCCGTCCCACCTTCAAATGCGAGGGAGATCAGCCCAACAACCCATAGAACCACGAGCTCACCCGCAGCCAGCCACCCAAAAATGTGGGAACACAGCAGAGAGCGCCCCAGAAAGCACCAGAAGAAGGAAAACGCACCAGAGAAAAGAAAACCCACCCCAGACACGCCAAAAGAACCCTACCCAGACTGCGCAGAAGCAAAAACAAACGAATATGGGCTAGGGCTCGGATGCCCTAGCTCGGCCCTTGCAGAAACCTTCGCCAGCCATCAAGATTGACGCACCCAAAGAGCCTTCACCAGTAAGTCAATTTTTATTCTGCTAGATCTAAGTTCAGCTTTAGTGTTTTAATTTTGAGTAATTTGGCATATAAATACAAGGTTATTTCAATAATTTTCACCCAAGCCTTTCATGAGAGCATCCTTACAACAATTTTTAGTTTAGAAGAGAATTCAAGAGCCTTCAAGAGTTGATTATCAAGTGTTTTGGAGCATTATTGAAGTATCAAGTTGTTAAATGGCATAGGACAATTGACATGAGGGGTGAACCAGTTGTCACCAAATTCAAATTCAAAACTTTAAATACTTATTAGCTTCACAACCACACAGTTATGTTATTAGGTGTTAACAAAAAATGCAGATAACAAAAAGTAAAATTAACACAATGAAAACTAGATTTTACATGCAAAACTCAATGAGGAAAAAACCATGATGAGGATTAACTCACAATATAAAGGGATGGAAAAACTTATTACAAAGGCTCATTTACAAGGGATCACTACCTAGAAGAGGACTCACTATCTAGATACAAAGGATCACTACCAACAGAAAGGACTCACTATACAATAGGGATCCTCACTACCTACTGATACAATATAAAACAAAATATCTAGCACAACAATTAACACACATCCAAAGCCTTGATCAAAAGATTTTAGAAACATTTAGCTCACTACCTTAAGGAATCTAACACAATGAAGTATTGTTTCCTCAACTCACTTTTGCACACTTCTACTCTTTTGATATGTGGCTTACTTCATTTTAATTCCTTATCTAATTCTTTATAATTCAAATTGCATTTATACCATCTTCAACCTAAGAAACTTTCTCCAAGGACAGCCACATACACCTCATTTCATAAATTCAAATTAGGTCAACAACTAAAAATTTCTGTGGTGGAAAGGAATGAGAGTAGACCAATAAAAATACTTAACCAAGACCAAAAATAATGTCTTGTATCAACCACATGCTTCCTTAATTAAATTTGATTCTTGAAATGAAGTGTCAACACCAGGTCGACCAAACCTAATGAAAACACAAATGAACATTGATGTAGACTCTTCCCAACAAAAATAGAGCACGTGGATGATGCAAAACACTTTATTATGTGTGAGAACACATCTTAGGTTCCGTCAAATACATCTAAAACAAGTGAAAAAATCTTTGAACACTGAACTCCTTCCATTAGTCCACTTTGACTATACAAACACATACAAGTCTAAAACTTGACTTCCAGATCACCAAAACCAAGAGAACACCATTATAAGAAATATTCCAGATTTTCAGGATCTAATTTAATAGAACAATAGAGGACTGTAGAGCAAAAACATTTCTCCCATTAATAGAATGCTAACTCTACCAGAATGGTTCACACACTGGTCAACACAATTTTCACACTTCATCAAATAGAAGCTACAAATTAGTAGATGTCATGATCATATCATAAAAAAAACTCTTTAGATCTGCACAAGAATAGGATCAACATAGGAGAAATGTGGAACACATACCAGAGCACATTTTGAACACATTCATAACTTTTACTTCTCTCTTTATTAATTTTTTCAAAACCACTTGGAAACTCATTAATTCAGCACATCTACAACATCATAAGGATAGCTCCATGTACTTACATCTCCACAATTCTCAACTATACATGCACAATCTGCAGTATAATGAACTATGTTGACATCAATGTAAACATTAATGAGAACACCACCAAATATGCTTATACTTGCAACAATTTTCCCCTTTGTCATTGATGGAAACACATTATGTGAAAAACCATCAAAGAAAACTCTCTCCTTCTCTTCCTCTTCAATTATTTTTCACTTGAATCTCTCTCCCCCTTTGACATCAATGGAAAATATCAAAATCTCTGGTCACTCCCCCTTAGGAGTGCACTCATGCAACTCATACTACAACAATGAAAACCTTTTCTACTCCCCCTGCGGAGTAGACCCATTCATCAGTCTAGATAAATGAAGGATCTACGAATTCACTAGATTGATGCACCTTCATGTGCACCTAGTTTGGAGGGAAAATGACCCCTAACCTCTCCCTAAGATACTCAAAAGTATCCTTCAGAAGAGCCTTAATAAATATATCTGCAATTTTTTCCTTTATTGTCGCATACTCCAACCTGAATTCATTCTCCAATACTTCCTATCATAGGAAATGATATCTGATAGATTTTTGTTTTTTTCCTGAATGCATAACTAGATTCTTTGAAATGATTATAGCACTTGTGTTGTGACACAAATTAGGAATAGGCTCATCACATATCACTCCAATGTCTTTTAGTATTTGCTTCATCCACAAAATGTATGTGTAGTAGGATCATGCAACAATATATTTTTCCTCTGTAATGGGTAAAGAAATTGATTCTTGTTTCTTACTCAACCAAGAAACCAATCTTTTTCCAAGAAAGAATGCACCCCCATTGGTACTCTTCTGGTCATCCACACAACCAGCCTAATCTGCATTGGTATAGGCACCCAAGGTGAAATCAACACCCTTAAGATACCATAATCAATAATCCAATGTACCTTTAAGATATCTAAATATCCTCTTTGTTGTTGTAACATGTGCCTCTTTAGGATCTGCTTGAAATATGCAACCTAAACATACTACATGCATAATATTTGGTTTGATAGTAGTACAATACAACAATCCACCAATCATAGATCAATATTTGCTCTGATCAGTTTTAGCAGATTCATCATCTTTACTTAGCTCACATCTAATCACCATAGGGGAACTAACCAATTTTAAATCATCCATTCCAAAATTCTTCAATAGCTCTTTCACATACTTAGATTGTAAATTGAATATCCCCTTATGAGTTTGATTTACTTGAAGACCAAGAAATAAATTCAGCTCACTAATCATTGACATTTCAAATTCTTTTTGCATTTCTTCTACAAATATTTTACACATGCTTTCCATTCCACCAAAGTTGATATCATCAACATCTACTACCACTATTAAGATTTTGTTACCTTGCACTTTGAAGTAAAGATTGTTGTCAACAAAGGCTTTGTTGAATCCTTTCTTTGTTAGGTATCTATCCAATCTTGCATACCAAGCTCTGGGAGCTTGCTTCAGTCCATATAATTCCTTCTTCAACTTACAAACCATATTCGGTTTGTCAAATAATTGAAATTCATTAGGATGTTCCATTTATAATTCTTCCTCCAATTCACCATTCAGAAATGCTGACTTGACATCCATTTGTTATACTTTGAAATCCTTGTGGACAAAAAATGACAAAAACATTCTAATATCTTCCATTCTAGCCACAAGGGAAAATGTTTCTTCAAAGTCTATGCCTTCAAATTATGAGTATCCCTTCCATACAAGTCTTTCCTTATTTCTTATAACTTCACCATTTTCATTCAACTTATTCCATAATTCACCCTTTTCAAACCAATTGCATTCTTATTCACATGTCTAGGAACTAATTCCCATGTCTAATTCTTTTTTATTTATTGCAAATCTTCACATGCTTCACTCATAGAGGTCAATTTTAAAGTGTAAAAATAGATTTACCTCACTTGCTAATTTACTTCTTGTCTTCACACCTTCACTTTTATCTCCAATTGTCTATTCCTCTAGATAATTCTTCTGCACATACTTAGGATTCTTAAATAGGTTATGGTTCATTTTCTTCTTCTTCTTCAGTCTATTCTTCTTCCTCTTCTTCTTCCTTCTCCTTATTCTCTTCAGGTACTTGTCCATAGATAGGATCATTAGGTTCAACTTCACTTATCTCAATAGGTTTGTGCATGTCTTCATCCACTTTCACATTATCACTTTCAACAATCTTTCTCAATCTTTTATTGAAGCATCTATATGATTTGCTGGTAGTAGAGTACCCAAAAAAAATTCCTTCATCACATCTAGCATCAAACTTCCCAAGATTTTCATCATCTCTTATAATGTAACATATGCTTCCAAATGACTTGAAGTACTTAACAGTAGGATTCTTACCATTCCATAACTCAAAAGAAGTCTTTGTGTTGTTGCCTCTAATCTAAACTCTATTAAGAACATAAAAAATAGTGTGTATTGTCTCTCTTGAGTACATAATTAGTACATTTGATTCTTTCATCATGGTTCTTGTAGAATCCTATACCATCTAGTTTTTCCTCTCAACTACTCCATTTTGCTAAGGGGTTCTCAGAGAAGAAAACTAAAATTTTATGCCATGTTGTTCACAAAATGTATTCAACTCACCAGAAGTGAATTCTCCACCTCTATCATATCTCAAACATTTGATTCATGAATTCACTTCATTTTCCACTCTTTCTTTAAACACATTAAACCTATCCAGAGCCTGAGTCTTCTCTCTAAGAAAAGCAACCCATGTCATTCATGAATAATCATCAATAAGGAGCATGAAATATATATCACCATTCAGGCTTCCTATTCTAGTCAGACAACAAAGGTTATTATGAATTAGCTCCAACATTCTGGTAGAAGATTGTTCTTTTTCCATAAAGCTACATCTTGTAGGTCTCCCTAACTAACAACTTCTATAAATAGTATTTGCAGGATTTGTGATTCTAGCTAGACATTAGACAACATCTCTTGAACTAATTCTGACCATATTATCAAAGTTTACATGTCCCATTCTCTAGTGCCGTAACCAACTTTCATTGATTTGAGATACATGGCACTGACCATCCACACCTTCAAGCTGATAGATGTTTCCATGAGATCTCTTTCCAACAACAACCATATCTCTATATCATTCTCTAATCTCAAAGGTATTATTTTGAAACATGAGTTTAAAAACTTTACTACACATATGTCCAACAATCAAAAGGTTATGCCTCAAACCCTTTACCTAATATACATCATCAGTGTTGTGTATTCTATCAAAACTAATTGTACCTTTCCTAATATTTTTTTCTCCTAAATCATCACTAAACATGACCAATCCTTCATCATACTTTTCAAGTTTAGTAAACTTACTTTTATCACCAGTCATGTGATTAGAACATCCACTACTAATCACCCAATAATCTTCATCCTACATAGCATGAAAGGTTGTGACCATAGTACCTTCTATCCCATTCTTCTTGTTTTCTCAAACATTCTTCCTTGCACATTTTCTAGGGTTAGCAAACATAGATTTATTCTCTAAAGCTAAAAATAAGCATTCACTATCATCACCCTCATAATAAGATTCATCATCATAGATTCTAGCTTCTTCTTTAACATAATACAACTTCTTATATTTCTTATCCTTTCTATCCTTATCTTTATAATCCTTGTTCTTCTTATGTACAACTCTCTTCATACATCCTAAAGCATAATGACCAATATTACCACAACTAAAACATTTAAAGGGAAACATACCTTTATACTTATCGATACTTTTCATCAACTTTCTAGTGAAATTCACTTCCAACTCATTAGAACCATCACTATCTGGATCATCTTCAATCTTCATTGCCATAAATGTTTCTTCTTTCTTTTCCTCTATCTTTCCAAACTTTCTCATCTCAAATGTTGTCAACGTGTCAAATAACTATACTTTAGTATAATTCTTAGGAACATACATCTCTTCAATAACTGAGATCTTATCAATGTAGCAATCTGGTAGGGTGATCAGGATCTTCTCAAATATATCCTCATTGATCAAGTTTCTCTGTCAATTCCTAACTTCATTTACTATGTTAGAACTGTAAAATTTTGAATTTTTCACAGTCAATTACACTCATGAGTTTCCAAAATAATTCCTCATCATAAGCATAAAATTCCTTCCTCATGGTGTCTCACTCATATTTTGTCATATGATCCATTAGAATTCATCTAGTCTTTGATATTTCATTGTATTACCCATATTGGCATGATAGGGTGAATGTCTCCCCAACCCATATTTTGTACTAATGTATGCTTGTTGTAGATTTTCGACAGGACATATCTTTTGTTTTGGTGATAGAAAAGTCATATCGGCAAGAGAATTTTTATCAGTGTGAGTCATAGAAAACTCATGTATGTCTCACTAACTAGAGCATGGAGTGATGTATCAGCTAAACAAAAGATTGTTAGAGTAAGGTATTGCCGAAGGTATTGGGTCTTTCAGATAAGGCGCAAGGGGGTTTCATCAAAAAGCTATCAGGAAGAAGCTATGTAGTCTTGCCAAATCAAATGTCACACTGATAGAAAATTTCATCGGCGAGAGAAGAAGTCTTCGGTGTGAGTTCCGCCAAAAATTGAAGGTCACACTGAAAGAATACTTCAGGGAGAGTCTCACCAAATAGAGTAATCTAGAGGAATGGGTTCGGGGAGACATTAGGAATTGGTATGAGTCTTCTCGAAGATCCATAGGTCTTGCCAATGAAATTTATTTCATCGGTAAGATTAGTTTTATTCGTGAGAGAATAATATTGTCACGGTGACAAGAAGTCAACTTAAGGAAATTTTTGGCAAGACATAAGATATCTATGGGACGTCTCCTCGACAATAGAATGTTATAGCGACCCACATGAGACAAAAGAATACATCTTGACGAGACAAAGTATTGTCTATGAGACGTCTCCCCAACTCTAAAGGTCACAACGAAACACAAAGAACTAAAGGATAATTAACGGTGAGACATTGGCCTTCAGGGATACTACAAGATGTTACGGTGAAAGATCTAATGAACATTGCAAAATAGATTTCACCCCATATTTGAATTTTTCTCATTGACAAGATACTCGAAGTGACAGTGCCAGTTTCAAATAAGTATTCATTCGTGCTTCAGCTAACACATTAATGGTGCGACGGATATAATAGGGAAAATCTAATCAAATGCATCAATGTCAAATTAATAGCAGAGGAGCCAGTAAAGAAAATTGATAACCAAGTCAACTTTCAGTTTGAAGAATTCAAACAAGATACTGTAAGTAATTGCATCACAACTTTTCAAATTTTAGCTTCTGTAACTCTGAAGAAATGGATTCCCCTAGTTCTAGAAAAATTAAAAGTAGAAAATAGGGTGAAAGTAGTCAATCAAAGGGGAAGAAATAGAAAATTGATAAAAACCATGAGGGCACTGAACGAAGATTAAACCATGACCTCATTAATCAGTTGCCTAGTTCAGGGCCTAAAGCCAGAAGGTCCGCACAACTTAGGGTAGAGGTTGATAAACTAGATGACAAATGCAAATTCATAGGAGACATCTAGACTACCATAATAGGGTATGAATTGTTTAATTTCCATTATCATAGAAGAAGTCATTTTGACCTAGTATGCAATCCATGGAAGCTAAATTTGCGAAAACTGGTGTTCCCTAATGTTTTTGTGAATGTCGAACTCGTAAAATTGTTAGCTGACCACTATGACCTGAAGGATAAAGCAATATGTGACCCATCTAGAAAGGCACAAATATATCTATTAAAAGAGGAAATTGGGTAGGTTTTCAATTTAGAAGGGTTTTCCAATGAGGAGATCATACATGAGGAATTGGAGAAGGAATTCTCGAGAATGGATACAATCTATAAGGGTTGGAGGTTGCCAATTCATAGAGTTAAACAAGGTAGCAAGCTAGAACCTCTACAGGATAGTGAGGGCCCCCTTATCATGTGGACTTGTTTGAACCCTATATGAAATACACCTATTTTTCAGTGTGTCAGGTATTGGGAATGGATGCCCCAAAATACATGTCAATTGTTCCCATGATTATCATAGCAGATATCCAGTATCATAATTCTTGGCCATTTGACTATGCCTCATACATTTCTAAGGGGCTTGATTCAGGATTGATGGCTATAAAATGTGGATCATCTAGTTTTTATCTTAGGAATTATTCATTGTTGATGCATCTGGTACTCTATTTTGGATAGGAGTTGGGAGTATAGCCTCTAAAAATGAGAAATTCTCAGCTTGGTAAAGATGGTGAAGCATTACCTATTTAGCTATGGATTGCTATTCGGGACAACAAGTTTGCTAATGCTAGTTTCACTCATTTTGAAGAATATTTTGGGAAAACATTGTACAAATTGTATAAATATCCCTATAATTATTCATTATCTGATGAGATAAAAAGATTTATTTGGCCAAAATATTTCAATTGGACAATTGATTATAACTGGGGAGATTGGTATTGTTTGGAGGGAGCTATAGTGATCAAAGTCTATGGGTTTGAAGATGCCCCTTTCATTCTGCCAAATACAGTTCCAAATAGGATTGCATATCTGGAGATTATTAGATAGATGGATTATTGTAGTGTAATGAATTTCAGCTCTTTTGGGAAGCAGGCTTTTATGCCTAGCTCATTGTGCTTTGGTGATTTCACTATGTTGGCTAAGGAAGGATACAATTTGATCCTTGACAAACTGTTGCAGTTAATATGAAGAGAGGAACTCCCAGGAAGAACTTTGACCCATAAGGGTATTTCAATTCTGCCAAAGAGAACATAAACTTTGGAAAGTAGCAGCATGTACCCTATCCCTTTGATGATATGATTCAGAATCTAGAGGAAGATGAAGCTGAAATGGGGGTTGAAAGATATAATCGAGGATTACAGGATGTCAGTTTGTTATCTTTTGAGGAGGAGGAGACACCTAAAGACAATGTGACACAAAGCCAACCTGAAAAGGTATCCAAATTGAGAACCCAACAGTATGTTTTCCCATATAGAGAGTTGAGTGTTGAAAGTGGTGATGCGGATGTGAGGCATATTGAGTATAGATCATTTTTCTCTGATGATGAGTTCATAAATTCCCCAGAGTTCAAGGTATTTTTGTATAAGCAGAAAGGGAAAGAAATAAGGGATAAAGTTGATGATGTTACTATAGGGAATGAAGAACAATTGCTAAATCAATTGAGGAAATTTGTGGATGATGAAATGACAAATATGACCCCTGAAAAGGTGAGGAAAATGTTGCAAGATGCTAGTGTGATGATCTTTCCCGGACTAGATCTCAATTTTGCCCTTGTTTTTTGATAGTTTCTTGAGGGACAACATTGCTACAGATAAGCTTGACAAAGAAAGTGTAATAGAGGTGTATACTAGATAAAAATACGATACCGATGAAGGGTCATTGATGATTTGGGCTTTATACCCACCCCACAGGAAATTAGTAGTGATTGATACAGAAAATGAATTTGGCCATATCATGAACCTAAAGGTTGGAGAGATTGATCCTGTAGCTACTACAAAAATTGGAGTAAATATTCCAAAGTTGAACAAAGCCCAAATTCAGATGTTGATAAAGGAAAAGGAGATGTACAAAGAAAATAATGAAAGAATGTTGAGAGAAAATGATAGATTAAAAAAATTTTGTAGGCATTTCAATGGGGCGAGTCAAGATGCTCACTCAAGGAGAAAGCTCTCAGACAAAGGATCATTGGGTAGGATCAAGTGCTTATTCCTAGTGAAAGCATGATGTAATTGTTGCAATAATCAAGAATAGGAAGGATGGTTAAACACCTTGGTTGACAAAACTTTGGGGCAAGCATTAACATAATCTTGCTTCATTAAATGAGCATAAAATTATGGATGGGCAGATTATGGAGAAATTTCATGAAATAGACCAAAGAGATGCTTCTAACAGGGCAGCAATTGAAGCTGCAAATCATATTATAAATTGACATCGAAACTTCTACAATGAACTGCAAGGGGACGAGCAGGGGTTGATAGATGCTGCCAAGAAAAGATTAATTGCATTCTCTAATGACCAAGGGGTACTAAAAAAAGCTACCAGATGGAAGAATGAGAGTGAGTCATTGCTAAATGAAGTCATGAGGATAGCCTCTGCAGAGGATACAACATTAGATGAAGTGAGTGAGCAGATCAAGAAGATGATAAAGATGGAGATCATGATCTAGAATGCGGTTTGAGGTGTAGATACATACAAGCATCGAGATTATTTGGATGATCTTACTAAAACTCACTTGTGGCTAAATAGAGCTTAATTATCCTCTAATCTTTTTGTTATGTAAACATATCATAGTTCTGATTTCTGAAAGGATGTGTCCTTTCATATTCTCCATGTATAAAAATCCATTTCAGAAATGGAATTTTAATGAGCAATAAGTAGAATAGGATAAAGGATAGAAAATATACAGTGTAATACAATGTTTAGCCGATATGAAACTATGTTGCATGCGTAAAATCATGGAGATATCAATTGAAATCTAATAATATTGTGTAGTTGTTTCTAGTATCGGTTGTTTATGGTGTTCATTGAAAGCATTATTGAAGTTATCTCCAGTATGGTTTTTTCTAGTTATTTAAATTTGTGTAACAAGATTATATTCAGTTTGTCAGTGCACATTTGCTGAATCTGTATGGTCAATTAATTACTTCTTTCCAGTAATGATTAAATCCTTTAAATTGATCATAGTAATTAAAGAATGTCAATTGGATCAGTAAGAAGAACTTGATAATCATAAACTTGCATGTTTATACAAGTTATAAACTAAATAAAATGATAAATGACTTGAATTCCTGCCAGAATGAAGTACTTGTTTCAGATTTTTCTTGACTCCACATACCCAATAAGGCACTAGTCTCTGTGTTTCATCATTCAGTTTTATTCAATCCTTTTTTACATCTGTTAACTACGATTACTAGGATTTAGAATTGAATATTGGTATACAATTTATACTAAATCTGATTTTATTTGTCCATTTTCATCTACCATCGTGGATAAATCACTATAAGAGAGAAGATAAAAAGTCAAGTCTACATAATTCATATAGGTACACCTGCATAGGTTTAGTAGCACCTAAAGAGTAGAAGGTTTAAGCCACTTAAACCTTGTCTGTTACCCTAAAAGATATCAAGAGATTGCCAGCCTCTTGAGGTACCCTTTACCTGGATTTTTGAGAGCTAACAAATTGGTGACTCTACTGGGGAATTAAGTTCATAATTTTTGCCTTAATCATAGAGTCAGAAACAAAATATAGACTCTAGTGGGAATAATAAATAATAAATATTTTCTCACTTTTAAGAAAGTGAGTGGTGACTTTGATAAAACATTGCAATATGAATGGAAGAAGAGCTCAATATAGGGGAGGTCATTCTGGAGCCCCTGCTGGTAGTAGCAAGTGGACACACAAGAATGATAAGGTTGACAAGGGTAAAGGTATAAATGAGGACATGTGCATAACCAACAAAGACAAAAAACTAAAACAAAAGTGTGAAACTTATGACCGGTATGACACATAGAAAGATTATTCAAGTGCAGAGCCTTATACCCTAGAAGATGAAAGAAATCATTTTTAAGACCCTTAGAAACAGGCCAAGTTTAGGGCTAAACTCGAGGCTGAACAAATTAGAATTCAACATGAATATGATAAAAAAATGGAAGGTAATCAGAATGGACCCACTAATCAAGAAACTCCTCAAGCATATTATGAATCTTTAAATTATGAAGTAAAAGCACAGTTTGAATCTCAAAGAAAGGAGAGAGAAGAATAGGAGACAGCCCAAATGATTCAAGCAATGAGAGAATTCAAATTGTAGAAAACTCAGAACATTACTCATACAACTGGTTGCCTCCCAAAGTATGTACCACCTCATAAATACGGTAATCATGGTGTACGACCTTCTAAACCACCAAGGGTCCCTCACCATCAAATAGGGAATCAATACAGACAACCAAATAATCCAAGTCATATTCCCACACAATATAAAAATGTTCAACCATCTCATGGTCAACAGTATATGCCACATCATAATACACAATATAATAACGCAATGTATCAATACCCACCTAACCCTCCTCCTTACCAATATACAACAATGATCAGATAGTTTTATTTAGCAGGGTTTCAATTATACCCTTACCCTATGGATGGTAGTTGGAGAGGTCTAGTTCCTAAGTTTACAAGGAGTAGTGCAATTTTTGTTGAGGACCATTTAAGGAGTTTCAATGCCTTCATTCAAGATTTGGATGTACCTTATGAAGATATACATATGAGGTTATTCATGATGTCACTTATTAAAGAAGCCAGAGCTTGGTTCAATAGCCTTACAACATCTTCTATTGATTCTCTCCAAATATTTTAGGATCGATTCCTTGAGCAATATGGGAATCAAAGTGCACCTAATGTTGCGCTTCATGAATTGATGTGAATTCAAAAAAATTAGAATGATTCAATTTATGATTTCAATAGAAGATTCAATAAAATGCAGAATAAAATACCTGCTGGATCAAAATTTCTAGACTCGGTGGCATTGAGTGTATATTTGAATGCATTTGATCCTAAGACAAGATATGAACTAAGAAATAGGTTCCCAAGAGACTTGGTTGAAGCTCAAAAGACAACATTAACAATTGAAAACAATAGGAGGGCTGTTGGGATAATTGACAAAAGAGAAAATCATAGGGCTCCAAAAATAAACCAATAATTATGAATACAAATAGGAGAACACATACAAGAATGAAAGGTCGAGGCTGAGGTTACATGTCATGCCCTATAATACAAACTGGAAGGATGGAAAACCTATAACAGATAGGCCTGGAAGCAAAGAAACTCCTAATCCATTAAGGAAGAAGGGAGCCTATATGATGGATAACAATTATTTATGTGAAGCCTGTGATAAGCCACATTCCCCATATTACTGTATTGTAGCCCAAAGAATTCAAGAGGAAGGAATGTTGATGAGAAACAATGGGGAAGATCACAAAGTGTATTTGACTTCGAACACTTTTTACCATGTGGAAGAGAGGTACTCATCTTCAGAGGAGGAAGGTTACGAGTATGATGTTTCAAATTAGAAATACAATGTCCACATGGCTGAGTAGCAGATCCTTTTTGACTCTAAACAAGATTATACAGAGAAACATTCTATTGAAACACCTACTCAATGCAGTATGAGGAAGCTTACTAAAGAGTAGATAGAGAGATTAACTATTTTTGCAGATGAAGAAGAAAAGAGTAAGCACTAGTTGAGAAATAGGACAGTAAATGAGAAGGAAGGTGTCCCTAAAGGAATCTTTATGAAAGAGAAAAAGGCGACACAAGGAACTATGAAAAAGGTTGAAAATAAACAACATAATGAAAGAAAACAAAAGCATGTCCAAAAGGAGGAAGTAAAAGAATTACACAAATAAATTCAAAAGCTTGATTAGCCAATTAAAAGAGAGAAGGAGGAGAACAAAGGAGAAACATCAGAACAAAAGAAAGTGGTTAAAGTGTAAGGTCCATCTTTTGATTTCACTCAGGCCTTATCTCAGGTAAAAATGTTTGTTCCACTACTTGAGATGATGAAGATTAAGGAATACAGAGCTAGTGTTGTACAATTGATAACAAATGAGAATGAAAAGCATGTGAATTCTGAAAATATGGTGGCTACCAAAGCAATCAGTAAGACCAATTAAGTAAATATCCCAAAAATTTATTTAAGTAATGTATTGACAAGTCCTCCACAAGTTGATCCTTTTTTCACTACATTACTCATAAATAACAATTTTTTAAGGAATTGCATGATAGATTATGGTGCTGCCATGAATGTTATGCCAGTAGGAGTGATGAAACAACTAGGCATGTGGGTGGATACATATGAAGGGAAATTCTATGCAATGGATAACCGACTCGTTCCTATGGTGGGTAAAATGAAAGATGTTGAAGTCAAGCTAGCTACTTATCCTCAAGTAGCTTACAATATTGATGTAATAGTAATAGACACCCCTCCTTAGTTTGGTATGCTTTTATCAAGACAATGGATGGTAGCTATTGGTGGAAATATCTAGTCTGAGCTATCTTATGCAACAATTCTAGTAAATGGCCAAGAGGTGAAGTTGCACAGGGAGCCGAGGATGAACCAACTTATTGACTGTGTACTACAAAATCAAATCAATTATATTTGTGATGTTGACCTTGGGAGTTTCAATATAGAACCAGCCCAACCAGAATTAACCAATAGTGATCCAATTGAGAAGCATGTTGCACAAAACTACAACGATGTGTGGAAGATGTACTTTGATGGAGCTTGAAGCTAAGAAGGTAATGGAGAAGGGATAGTATTTGTTTCACCTAAAGGTATTACATTTAAGTATTCATTGTTGTTATCATTTGAATGTACAAACAATGTGGTGGAATATGAAGCTTTAGTGATGGGTTTAAACATAGCTATGAGACATAAAATCAAGTTGCTAGTTGTCTTAGGGGATTCTGAGTTGGTTGTTTTACAAATTAAGTCAAAGTATGCAGCAAAACATAAAATAATGAAACAGTACATGAATGTTGTTTGATGCATTCTCAATTGAGTGGATTGATAGGTCAAAGAACATAATGGCAGACTTTCTAGTAAATGTGGTGCTAAAAAGAGATGCCATTACATTGGCTAGAATATCACAAATTGAGTTCAAGACAAGGCATGTTGTGCCTGATAACATATATAGTTAGCAGGTCTTTAATGATGATACTAATCTTTCGAAATTCCTCCATTGTATAGATCAATATGAAGCCCAACAGATTGACTTCAACACCTTGGTTGAAGAAGTGGATGGGAAGCAAATAGTATTTGGAAAGGAGATCTTATAGCTTAAAAAAAATAAGCTTCCTAAAGGCTTAGTGGCATTGAAGAGGGTGTATGATGGAAATGATTGATCTCTCATC
Source organism: Sequoia sempervirens (assembly GCA_007258455.2). Taxonomy (NCBI): domain Eukaryota; kingdom Viridiplantae; phylum Streptophyta; class Pinopsida; order Cupressales; family Cupressaceae; genus Sequoia; species Sequoia sempervirens. The sequence goes on along the minus strand of VDFB02358134.1, from coordinate 35,016,477 downwards.
AAGCAAACAGTAGTTCAAAGGGAGGTTATTGAAGAGATTAACTTGGAAACTGAAATTGCACCAAGAAATGTGTACATAGGGAAGAAGATAAGCCCTACAATTAGAAGAATGTTCATAGATTTGCTAAGAAAATATAAACATGTGTTTTCCTGGTCTTATGAAGATCTAAAAACATACAGGGAAGATTTGTTTTAGCATGAAGTACCATTAAAGCTAGATGCTAAGACATTCAGACAAAATCAAATACCCATAAATCCAGCATTGGAGCCTAAGATGTAGGAGGAATTGATGAAGCTCAGAGATGGAGGTATCATTAAACTAATTAGGCATTCAACGTGGGTCTCAAACTTGGTCCCTGTGAGAAAAAAAATAGAGACATCAGACTATGTGTAGATTTCAGAAATCTAAACATGGCATCCCTCAAAGATAATTATCCTCTACCCAATATGGAAGCTATATTGCATAAGGTAATAGGGTGCGAGCTGTTGTCTATGATGGATGGGTTTTTAGGATATAACCAGGTCAAGGTCAAAGAGTATGAGCAATATAAGATGACATTTAGAACCCCTTGGGGGACATATGTTTAATGGAGAATTCCATTTGGTCTCACCAATGCAGGAGCAACCTTCCAAAGAGCTATGGATGTAGCATTTACATATTTGATCAATGCTATCATGGCAGTGTATCAGGATTACCTCACTACTTACTCAAAGAAGTCTAAAGATCATGTACAACATCTAGAGAAGGTATTTATTAAAGCCTTAGAATATGGTATCGTCTTGAATCCTTAGAAGTGTCATTTTTTAGTTATAGAGGGTAAGCTCTTGGGACACATTGTTTCAAAAGCGGGGATAAAGATATATCCTGAGAGGGTTGAGGCCATTGATAAAATTCTTGTCCCTAAAACTATCAAGGCCATACAATCATTCTTTGGAAAAATTAATTTTGTTAGGAGATTTGTTTCTAACTTTGCTGAGATCATTAAACCCATATAAAAAATGTTGAATAAAGGAAAAAAGGTAGAGTGGACTGTAGAAGCCTTGGAAGCTTTTGTATCAATCAAAAGGGCCATTAAGGAAGCTCCTGTCCTTAAGTCTCTAGATTTTGCAAAGCGTTTCTAGATATTTTCATTTGCCTCAATGCACACTATTGTTGATGTCATGTTACAAAAGAATGAGGATGATCATGAACAACCTCATTCTTTCTTCAATAAATCATTACAGGGGTTTGAGTTAAAGTATGATATAATGGAAAAACATGCATTTGCATTAGTGAATGTTGTAAAAGTTTTCAGGCCATATCTTGTTGGAGCAAGGGTGGTTGCTTATGTCCCTCATGTAGCTGTCAAGGATATTCTGACATAGTATGAAGCAATAGGAAAAATATGCAAATGGATTAACAAAATCCAAGAGTTTGACCTGGAGATACATATTACTAAACTAGTAAGAGGTCATGGCTTGGCTAAATTAATGACAAAAACAAACATTGAAGCAAATCAAATTTGAAATATAGGAGAGACTATAGTTACAAGCATTGAACATACTCCATGGTATACAAATATCATGCATTATCTTAAATACATGAAGTGTTCCGAGGGATTAAGTGACAAACATAAAAGAACTCTGAAGTTGTAGGCATCTAAATATGTTTTCATGGATGGAGATCTATTTTGGAAGTATAGGGATGGTATATTATTGTTATGTATGGACGAATCACAAGCTAGGAATGTCTTAAGTGAAAGGCATGAAGGGTTTTGTGAAGGAAATTACTTAGCCAAGACAACTACACATAAAATTCTTAGGGCAAGCTATTACTGGCCAAAGCTTTTTAATGATTCTTTTACATATGTAAGAAAATGTAAGGCTTGCCAAAATTTTCTAGAAAACTGAAGTATCAAGGAGTTTTTCCACTATGACCCTTGTAGGTTGATGCCCCTTTTCATCAATGGGGAATTGATTTCATTGGAGAGATACAAGAAAAATCAAGTGGTGGACATAAGTGGATACTGGTGGCTATTGATTATTTTACCAAATGGGTAGAGGAAATCACAACTAAACAGGCTACAAGTAAGGTGGTGACACAGTTCCTAATGGATACTATCATTACTAGATTTGGTACACCACTGAGGTTGATCACTGACAATGAGATGTGTTTCATATCAGATGAATTTATAAATTTCTATAGTACATATGGTATTACTATTTCTTATGCAGCTCCTTATCATCCACAGGCTAATGGTCAAGCAAAATATAGCAATAAGAGTCTTCTAAAGATTATAAGGAGGATGTTAGGTCAGAACAAGAAAGCTTGGGATTCAATATTAAAACTAGCTATTTGGGTTGATAGGATTACAGTAAAAAAGGCAATTGAAAAATCTCCATTTGAATTGGTGTACAGTCTACAAGCCAGGATTCCTTTGCAGAATTTGTTACCAGTCTACAAGTTTGTCCTTTGGGAAGATTTGGATATTCCAAAACCTATGGAGGAAAGAATAGAGTAGCTAGCTAAACTAGATGAGATAAGGAGAGTTTCCCAAAACCAAAACATGAAATTACAGACATAGATGAAGTATCTATTTGATAAAAAGGCGAAGGATAGAAAATTTGGAGAAAGTGATTTGGTATTTATGTGGAACGCTAGGTGTCAGGAGAAGGGAAAGCATGGAAAGTTTGAATCCTTGTGGCTGGGACCTTTTGTGGTTATTGAAAAGAAGGGTGAAGACTCGTATTATCTACAGAATATGGCTAGTGAAGAGCAGGAGTTGCCCGTGCATGGGCAATTTCTGAAACATTTTTTCTCTTGAGTAACACAGAGGATTAAGGGTTTCCAGTGCATGGACAACTCTTGATGATCCTCTTTAAAATTATTTTCTATGAACAATAGTATAGGTTCATTATCATTTCCATTAATTCCATCATGCTCCCATGATCCATCACCTTGAGTTTGGTCTGTTCACCCAGAAATTTGGATCCTTGCAATGATTTCACAATCATTCATCCCCAGGTGGAGCCACTATTAGAACTGTAAAATTCTAAATTTTTCACAATCAATTGCACTGATGAGTTTCCAAAATAAGTCCTCATCATAACCATAAAATTCCTTCCTCATGGTGTCTCACTCATATTTTGTCATATGATCCATTAGAATTCATCTAGTCTTTGATATTTCATTGTATTACCCATATTGGCATGACAAGGTGAAGGTCTCCCTGACCCATATTTTGTACTAATGTATTCTTGTTGCAAATTTTTGGGAGGACATATCTTTTGTTGTGGCAACAAAAAAGTCATATTGGCAAGAGAACTGTTATTGGTGTGAGTCATAGTGAACTCATCTATGTCTCACCGACTAGAGCATGGAATGATGTATCGGTTAAACAAAATCTTGTCAGAGTAAGGTCTTGCCGAAGGTATTGGGTCTTGCCGATAAGGCACAAGGGGGTTTCATCAAAGAGCTATCAGGAAGAAGCTATGTAGTCTTGATGACTCAAATGTCACACCGATAGAAAATTACATCAACGAGAGAATAAGTCTTCAGCATGACTTCTGCCGAAAATTAAAGGTCACACCCAAATAATACGCCGGGGAGAGTCTCACCGAATAGAGTAATCTAGAGGAACGGGTTCAGCGAGACATTAGGAATTGGCATGAGTCTTTTCAAAGATCCATAGGTTTTACTGATGAAACTTATTTCATCGGTAAGATTAGTTTCATCAGTGAGAGAATAATATTGTGAGGGCGACAAGAAGTGAACTTAAGGAAATTTTCGGCAAGACATAAGATATCTATGGGACGTCTCGCTGACAATAGAATGTTACAGCAACCCACATGAGACAAAATAATACATCTTGACGAGATAAATTATTGTGTGTGAGACATCTCCCTAACTCTAAAGATCACAGCGAAACACAAAGAACTAAAGGATGATTGTCAGTGAGACATTGGCCTTCAGGGAGACTACAAGATGTTACAACGAAAGATCTAATGAACGTTGCAAAATAGATTTTGCCCCATATTTGAAATTTTTTGACTCACAAGACACTTGATGCGATAGTGCAAGTTTCAAATAAGTATTCATTCATGCTTTAACTGACACATTAATGGTACAACATGTATAACAGGGAAAATCTAATCAAATGCATCAGTGTCAAATTGATAGCAGAGGAGCCGATTAAGCAAATAGACAACCAGGTCAACTTTTAGTCTAAAGAATTTGAAGAAGATATTGTAAGTGACCGCATCACAGCTTTTCAAATTTTAGCTTCTATAACTCTAAATAGATGGATTCCCTTAGTTTTGGAAAAAGTAAAAGTAGAAAACAGGGTGAAAGTAGTCAAATGGGAAGAAAGAGAAACTTGATACAGAACATGAGGGAATTGAACGAAGATTAAAATATGACCTCATTGATAAGTTGCTTGGTTTAGGGCCTAAATCCAGAGGGTCTACACAACTTAGGGTATAGGTTGACAAACTAGATGACAAATGCAAATTCATAGGAGATGTCTCGACTACCATAAGGGGGTATGAATTGTGTACTTTCCATTATCATAAAAGTTTTTTTGAACTAGTATGCAATCCATGGAAGCTGAATTTGAGAAAATTGGTGTGCCCTAATTTTTTTGTGAATTCCAAACTGGTAAAATTGTTAGCTGACCACTATGACCCGAAGCATAAAGCAATATGTGACCCATTTGGAAAGCCACAAATATATATGTCAAAAGAGGCAATTGGGTAGGTTTTAAATTTAGAAGGGTTTTGCAATGAGGAGATCATACATGAGGAATTGGAGAAGGAATTCTTGAGAATGGATACAATCTATAATGGTTGGAGGTTGCCAATTCACAGAGTTAAAAAAGGTAGCAAGCCAAATCCTCTGTAGGATAGTGATGGTCTCCCTTATCATGTGGACTTGTTTGAACCCTATATGAAATACACAAATTTTTCATTGTGTCAGGTATTGGGAATGGATGCCCCAGAATACATGTCAATTGTTCCCATGATTTTCACATTAGATATCCAGTATCATAATTCTCGGCTATCTAACTATGCCTCAGCCATTTCTAAGGGGCTTGATTCAGGATTGATGGCTATTAAAGGTGGATCATCTAGTTTTTATCTCAAGCATTATTCATTGCTGATGCATCTGGTACTCTATTTTGGACAGGAGTTGGGAGTATGGCCTCCAGAAACGAGAAATTCCCAGCTTCGTAAAGATGGTGAAGCATTACCTGTTCAGTTGTGGACTGCTATTTGGGATAGCAGGTTTGCTAATGCTAGTTTCATTCATTTTGAGGAATATTTTGTGAAAAAATTTTATAGATTGTATAAATATCCCTATAATTATTCATTATCTCATGAGATAAAAATATTTCTTTGGCCAAATGATTTCAATGGGCCAATTGATCATAACTGGGGAGATTGGTATTGTTTGGAGGGAGCTACAGTGATCAGAGTCTATGGGTTTGAAGATGTCCCTTTAATTATGCCAAAGACACTTCCAAACATAATTGTATATCTGGACATTGTCAGATAAATGGATTACTGTAGTGTAATGAATTTCAGCTCTTTTGTGAAGGAGGCTTTTATGCCTAGCTCATTGTGCTTTGATAATTTCACTGTGTTGGCTAAGGAAGGATACAATTTGATCCTTGAAAAACTATTGTAGTACAATATGAAGAGAGCAACACCCAGGAAGAACTTTGATCCAGAAGGGTATATCAATTCTGCCAAAGAGAACATAAACTTTGGAAAGTACCAGCATGTGACCTATCCATTTGATGATATGATTCAGAATCTAGAGGAAGATGAAGCTAAAATGGTGGTTGAAAGATATAATCAAGGATTACAAGATGTTGGGTTGTTATCTTCTGAGGAGAAGGAGACACCTAAAGACAATGTGACACAAAGCCAACCTGAAAAGTTATCCAGAATGAGAACTCAACAGTATGCTTGCCCAACTAGAGAGTTGAGTGTTGAAAGTGGTGATGCAGATGTGAAGCATATTGAGTATAGATCATTTGTCTCAGATGATGAGTTCATAAATTCCCCAGAGTTCAAGGCATTTCTATACAAGTAGAAAGGGAAAGAAATAAGGGATAAAGTTGATGATGTTACTACAAGGACTGAAGAACAATTGCTGAATCAATTGAGGAAATGTGTGGATGATGAAATGAAAAATATGCCCCATGAAAAGGTGAGGAAAATGTTGCAAGATGCTGGTGTCATGATCTTTCCTAGGCTAGATCTCAATTCTGCCCTTTCTTTTTATAGTTTCTTGAGGGACAAAAATGCTACACATAAGCTTGATAAAGAAAGTGTAACATAGGTGTATGCTGGATCAAAATACAATATTGATGAAGGGTCATTGATGATTTGGGCTTTATACCCACCCCACCGAAAATCAGTAGTGATTTCTACAGAAAAGGCATTTTTCCATGTCATGAACCTAAAGGTTGGAGAGGTTGATCTTGTAGCTACTACAGAAATTGGAGTAAATATTGCAAAGCTGAACAAAGCCCAAATTCAGATGTAGATAATTAAAACTTCTACAATGAACTACAAGGGGACAAGAAGGGGTTGATAGATGCTACCAAGAAAAAATTGATTTCTTTTTCTCATGACAAAGGGGAACTAAAAGAAGCTACCAAATGGAAGAATGAGAGTGAGTCATTGCTAAATGAAGTCATGAGGATAGCCTTTGCGGAGGATACAATGGTAGATGAAGTGAGTGAACATATCGAGAAGATGGTAAAGATGGAGATCACAATCTAGAACGCGGTTGGACATGTGGATACAGACAAGCACCGAGATTATTTGGATCATTTTGCTAAAACTCAATTGTGGCTAAATAGAGCTTAATTATCCTCTAATCTTTTCTTTATGTAAACATATGATATTTTTGATTTACGAAAGGACGTGTCCTTTCATATTCTCAATGTATAAAAATCCATTTCAAAAATAGAATTAAGGAGCGAAAAGCAGAATAGGATAGAGGATAGAAAATATACAGTGTAATACAATGTTTAGCCGGTATGAGACTATGTTGCATGTTTCAAATCATAGAGATATCAATTGAAATATAATAATATGGTGCAGTTGTTTCTGGTATTGGTTGTTTATGTTGTTCGTTGAAAGCATTATTGAAGTTGTCTCCAATATGATGTTTTCTGGTTATTTAAATTGGTGTAACAAGATTATATCCAATTTGTTAGTGCACATTTGTTACATCTATATGGTCAATTAATTAGTTCTTTCCAGTAAAGATTAAATCCTTTAAATTGATCATAGTAATTAGAGAATGTCAATTGGATCAATAAGAAGAACCCGATAATCATAACCTTGCATGTTTATACAAGTTATAAACTAAATAAAATGCTAAATGACTTGAATTTCTGCCAGAATGAAGTACTTGTTTCAAATTTCTCTTGACTCCACATACCCAATAAGTCACTAGTCTCTATGTTTCATCATTCAATTTTATTCAATCCTTTTCTACATCTGTTAATTGAGCATATTAGGATTTAGAATTGAATATTGGCATACAATTTATACTAAATCTAATTCTATTTGTCCATTTTCATCTTCCATCATGGGTAAATCAATATAAGAGAGAAGATAAAAAGTCAAGTCTGCATAATTCATATAGGTACACCCTCCTAGGTTTAGCAACACCTGAAGAGTAGAAGATTTAAGCCACTTAAACCTTGTCTGTTACCCTTAAATATATCAAGAGATTGGCAGCCTCTTGAGGTACCCTTTACCTGCATTTTTGAAAGCTAACATACTGCAAGTTCAACCCTCTAGAAATAACTTGTAAAATCTCCACCTTCTTCCATTTTTAGATTCTCATATTTTGCCTTTGCTGCCAGCTTCTTTGTCAACTTTACTCTTTCATTTCCTTCATACAGTTCTTCCAACTTCTTGTAGACCTCATGAGCAGTTCCTAAAGAAAGAACCTTAGTTTGCTCAGTTTTAGATAAAGCACTGAAAATAACATACCTCGCCTTCTCATTTTCCTCATAAGTAGAAATCTCATCTACAGTAGTGATACCACCCATTGGGAATATATACTTCATCTCAATAGCCTTCTAGGTCTTGAAACCAAGAGAGATAATATATTATCTCATCTATTATTTCTAGTCGCTGTAATTAGATCCATCAAACATAGGGATCACCAACTTATGTGCCATCAGATATTCCTTAAGTGGTTAAGTTCTACACCAAGAAACCTAAGTTTTTATAACAATTGTTAAATAACACAAGACAACTAATAGGGTGGGTGAATCAGTTGTCACCAAATTCAAATTTAAAACTTTAACTACTTATTAGCTCCACAAACATACCATTCTATTATTAGGTATGAACATGAAATGCAAATAATAGAAAGTAAAATTAACATAATGAACACAAGATTTTATGTGGAAAACCTAATGAGGGAAAAACCATAGTGACGATTAACTCACAATATAAAGAGATAGCAAAACCAATTAATGAGGCTCACTGCCCAAAAGAGGATTCACTATCCAGATACAAGAGCTCACTGCCTATAGAAAGGACTCACTATCCAATAGGGAGGATCACTACATACTGATACAAAATAAAACAATAGATCCACGACAACAATTAACACACATCCACAACCTTGATCAAAATATTGCAAAAGTCTTTAGCTCACTACTTTCAAGAATCTAACATAATAAAGTACTGCTACCTCAACTCACTTTCACACACTTTGACTCTTTTGATTTTTGGCTTACTTCCTTTCCTTTCCTCATCCAATTCTTCACAATTTGACTTGCATTTATACCATATTCAACCTTAGAAACTTTCTCCAAGGTTAGCCACATACATCTCATTTCATAAATTCATATTAGGTTGGAAACTTAACATTCTTGAGGTGGAAAGGAATGAGAGTGGACCAATAAAAATACTTAACCAAGACCAAAAATAATGTCTTAGATCAACCACACACTTCCTTAATATTAAATTTAATTCTTCAAATGAAGTGTAAACACTAGGTCAGCCAAACCTAATGAAAACACAAATGAACATTCATGTACATTCTTCCCAATAAAATGATAGCACATGAATGACGTAAAACATTTTATTATGCACAAGAACACATTGCAGGTTCCTTCAGATATGTTGACAACAATTTCAACAATCTTCAAACATTGAACTCCTTCCATCAGTCCATTTAGACTATGCAAACACATAGAAAATTTATGAAACTTGACTTCCAGATTGCCAAACCACACACATCTTCACCAAAACCAAGAGAACGCCATTATAAGACACATTCTAGATCTATAAGATCTAAAATAGAATGGAGGACTACAGAGTAGAAACATTTCTCCCAGTCATAGAAAGATAAGTCTCCCAAAATAGTTCACACACCGATAAACACAACTTTCACACTTCATCAAACCAGAAGCTACAAATTGGTAGATATCACCATCAGATCATTTAAAAACAACCCTTCAGATCTGCCAAAGCATAGGATCAACACAGGAGAAACATGAAGCACATACCAGAGCACATACTGAACACATTCATAACTCTAACTTCTCTCTTTATTAATTTTCTCAAAAACACTTGGAAACTCATTAATTCAGCACATTTGCAACATCATAAGGATATATCCATGTACTCAAAACATGTCAACAATATCTCAACTATACATTCAAAATCTATAATATACTAAACTATGTTGACATCAATGACAACATTAATGACAACACCACCAAATATGCTATAATTCAAGCAAGAGTCTAGATCTACATTCATTGGAGTCATTTCATACATGTTTATAGCACTTTATTGCTAGGGTTTGGTGAGTTGCAACACATCATTTTTTCCATTCACCATTCATCCTTTCCATTTCATTTTATTAGAAGGTTTGATTACCAAAATGGGGTTTGGCAAAGGAAATCCCATTTCAACTAACAAAACAACATTTTCCCCTCTCTTTAATGTGTGATTTGTAGATCTAGGTTGAATACATATTGAAGAGTAAGATTCAAAAGAAGTTGTCAAGTTGAAGAGTTTTCCAAGTGTTCAAGTTGTTTAGAAGATCATTGGAAGAGATCTATATAGAAAAAAATGATAATTTAGACCCAAAAATCATGTTGAGGAGGCTGAGTAAAGATTGGAAAATAGGTTTAGTTCTTGATCCTTTGAAAAATCCAAAGTCAACTAATATGACACTTCTGGCATATGATTCCTAGTACAGTCAAATTTTCATATTTCAATAGTTTCAGACTTGTCTTTGTTAGATGTTTATTCCTTCCCAAAAACCCTAATCTAGGAATAAATCACCTCACCTAGTGTATGAGTCCTAGTACACATTAATTTCAGTGTTTTCAGCATTTTAGGACTTCATTCAACTTGTTGCAGCTTTCTAGGTGCCCCTTTATAATTTCTTACTTTTATATTCTATTTTGCATTCATTTCTAGGTCATTTAGTGAATATTTGCATATGATTAGGTTTTGTCATCAGGATTTTTAGTTACTTGTCTTTCCAAGCCCTAGCTTGGTGGTGACACCTCTTTAATCATTAATCATACCCTAGGACACACTATTGCGAGATATATTTTGCCTACTTCATTGTTGGATCAAGATATCTAGTTTTTTGTTTAATGAGAAGTGCAAAAGATTGTTGTTCTATGTCCTAAATCATAGAAAACAATAATTTTCTTCCTTTCATTGCATAATTAGATATGTTAGTTTATAGAAACATAAAAAACATCAAATAAGAACCTTGGAGAAAGCATAGTTAATTGATTATGTCTAATCTCTTTTTCAAATTTAACCTATCCCTCAATTCCTTTAGTAGTGATGACTTTTACATGTTAGATGAAGCCCTTGAGGACTTCATCATGCAAGGTTCATCAACCAATTCTTTTCATGACAAAATAAAACACAAATATGTTAACATAATCACACCACAACTTATCATTTACCTTTCTAAAAACAAACCTATGCTTATCCTAGAACCACCTAAAAACAAGACTTTTCCTAACAATAACAATGATTCACAACAAATTGGTTACATTACCACTACACACACATACAATACAAGGAATAATAGGCAACAACAAAAAACTCCAGTTTTATTACCTTTTCCTCAACATATCTTGCCTAGCGCTCCTTAGTTACTCTCGAATAATGGAGAGGAATATAATCTTGTTGACCATTTTACAAAAAAACCTAATAAGATGTCCCTATGGGATCTTATTCAAGATTAACCAGATTACCATAGTATACTTCAAATATCCTTTCAACAAGTTATGGTTCCTCCTAATATAAATTTAAATGATGTGGGGGTGTTAGTTCAATGAATGAATAAGGCTAATTTAGATATTAATTTCCACCAAAGAGGGTTATATTCCTTGGAAATTCAAATGGGACATGATCATTTTATGATAATTTCCTATGTTAATTGAATCATAATAAAATAAATCTTAGTTGATAATGGTTCAGACCTTAATGTCTATAGTGTGAGCCTTTTGAAAAAGATTGATATTGATAAGAGTGGAAATGTCCCTGATTCTTTGGCTATCCATAGATTTGATGGTATAGGAAAGCAACCACTTGGAGTCATCATATTACGTATTAAAGTTGGGAAAGTAACATTACATACTTCCATCCATGTTATGTCTCATGATCTTTCTTACAATATCCTCTTCGGGGAACCTTGGATTCATGAAGATGAATGCAGTTCCTTCTACGCTACATTGTGTAATGAATTACTTCTATGAAAATAAAGTTTCCATGATAAAATTCAAACCTAAACTTGAAATTTCTTTGATTGCCAAGAAATAAGGAAGAGATCCTTTAGGATCATTCTAATCAAGTACAAAAGTGGAAGTTACAAAGGAAGAAGAACATGAGATGAAGATTGATGAAGTTACTATGTTATTAGCAGATGATTTTGGTTCTTTACACTTTACACCAACATTTATTAGAGAATTGAAAACTACAAAAAAAGAAATCAAAAAGAAAAAAACAAGCAATGGTAATGTTAATGAAGAATTCAAAAGAAATCTCACAAGAAGTTAATTCATCTACTCTAGAAGAAGACACAAGCTATAAATTTTTTTTTTATTAAATAAACTACCAACAACCACCAAACCTAAAGGTTATTTAGAGAATTTATGGAAGAGGTTATTAGATTGTAAAACAACTTGGTTATAGTGGAAAAGGATGTGGAAGGAAAGAAGAAGGAAATTTTGTTCCTATAGAGCCTAACACAAAAGAAACAAAAAATGGTTTGGGGTATTGTTTTGCTAAGATAACACAAGAAACAAAAAGACCCTCACTCAACATCAATACCATCATATGTACCACTAAAATGACTTTCAATTTGGAGCATCTTGAATGAAATGATACAACTTGTGAAGAATCATTAAAATACTTTGAAGATGATGAAGCTTTTAAATTAATTTTAGGAGTTTATGATGATTCATTTACTCTTAAAAAGAAATGGGTCACATGTGCTATGGTTAGTGCTAAATAAGTGGATGAACAAAATAAAAGTATTAAGAGTGACAATGACAAAGAATAATACAATATTGAAATTTAGAAACAAAATGAACTTCTTTTTGAAGATACAATAAAAAAACCGATGTATACAACTAATAAGGAAAGAGTGATTCAAATAGGAAAGTGCCTTGATGAAGATGAACAAGAAGACCATGCAACTCTACTTCATTACTTTTGAGAACTTTTTTCTTGGACTTATTCAAACATGTCGGGCATCGATGCTAAGATAGTAACACTCAACATAGTCCTTGAAGATGATGCTAAACTAGTGAGACAAAAGATACGAAAGATGAATCCTAAGATAGCTTTATAGGTTAAGGTTGAGATTCAAAAACTTCTCGAAGCAGATTTTATATGACCTATCTTTTTATTCACCTTGGATCTCAAACATTGTTGCAATTTCCAAACTTGATAATCATATTAGGATATGTACAAACTTTTTTGACTTGAATAAAACATCTTTAAAATATGATTTTGCTCTTCCTAATATTGATGCAATTGTAGATTTGACTATAGGACATGCTTTCTTGTCATTTATGGATGGATTTTCTAGAAATAATCAAAATCTTTATCATAATTTGCTAGAACCTGGGGAACATTTTTTTTGGTAGTTATGCCTTTTGGATTAAAGAATGCAGACACAACATATCAAAGAGCTATCAAATTGATATTTCATGATTAAAAATAGAATATTTTGGAAGATTATGTTGATGATATTCTAGCCAAATCTTTAACCCCACAAGACAATGCGAATATTCTTCAAAAAATCTTTGAAAGAATGCAAAAATATAACATGAGCATGAATAAGAAAAAGTGTCTTTGGTGTAGACAGAGGAAAACTTTTAGGTTTTATAGTATCTCATAGAGGCATTGAGGTGGACACAAAGAAAAATTATGCTATCATTAATATGCCACCTCCTAAAAACATTTCTCAATTATGCACTTTGCAAGGAAGAATTCAAGGTATCCATCACTTTGTAGCATCCTTAGAAGATTAAACATTGCATTTTACACAACTTCTTAAGAAAGAGTTCCAATTTAATTGGAATGAGGATTGTAAAGATGCCTTTGAGATTTTGAAATACTATCTTACTACTCCACTTGCTTTATATCCCACTATGCATGATAAACTATTTATCCTTTATGCATCAACATCAACCCATGCTCTCATAGCATTTTTGGCTCAATAAGATGATAGTGGTAGAGAACATCCTATTTATTACATTAGTCAAACAATGACTAATTACGAGACACAATATACAACAATAGAAAAAAATCTCTAACTCATGTATTTGGTACTACTAAATTGAGATAATATATATTGAATTCATAAATCCATGTGATGATTAAATTTGACCTTTGAAAAACCCTTTTTCTAAGATAGATTTATTGAGACGCCTATCTAAGTGGGTTATGTTGTTAACTTAGTTTGATTTTAAATTGATCTCTCAAAAGGAAATCAACGGACAAGCATTGACTGAACAATTAGGTGATGCTCCCTCTCCCATAATGTTACCTAATATAGACTCATTCCCTAATGAGAATGTATTAACTATTCAAAAAGAAAAGGAAACATGGGAATTGTATTTTGACTATTCTAAAAGTTGAATTGGCTTTGGAGTAGGGGCTATATTAATTCCTCCTTTAGGTAAGCCTATTCCCTTATGCTTCTATTTAAACTTCCTATATGTACCAATAACATTGCAAAGTATGAAGCTTTAATAGCTGGTATAGGTGTAGCGCTAGCATTAGATGTCAAACACATTTCTATATTTGGTGATTGCCTCCTAGTTATTAAATAATAAATGGTTCATATCAAGCAAAGAATGATAAAATAATTGAATATAAGAACCTCACAATAATTTTATTAGATAAATTTGACTCATATATGGTCAAAAACATACTGCAAAAGGATGATCGACATGAAAATGCAATGGAAAGCATTGCTTCCATTGTATCTCTTGAATATTATTTTGATAATTTCACATTTATAGTTCAAATGATCCCTAAACTATTGATAGATGATAACAAAAAATAAGTGTTATTAACTGATACTAACAACTCTAGCAAATGGTATACATTGATATTCAACTATTTAAAATATGGTACATTTCCTAATTCCACAACTAAGAACACTTGAGCTCATCTTCAAAAAATTGCATCTAAGTATATAATCCTTGCAAATGTTTTATATATACAATCATTTAATCATATTTTACTTAGATTTCTTAAACAATCTGAAATCCCTATAACACTTGAAGAAGCTAATGCAGGTGCTTGTGGGGGGCATTTTGGAGGAATATCATTAGTTCAAAAATTGGTTCACATAGGATATTAATAGAGACTTATGGAACAAGATAGAACAAGATTGTTTTTCCTATGTGAAGAAATGTCATAAATGTCAAGAACATGACAATTTGATTCATGCTCCTACTTTCGAGCTTCATGGCCAAGTTCCTATTTGGCCATTCATGGTTTGGGGTTTCAATCTTATCAAAAAAAAAGTATTGCCTTCTTTTGTTGGACATACATTTATCATTATTACAACTGATTACTTTACAAAATGGGTAGAAGCTATCACTCTTCATTCCATGAGAGTTGATGCAAGATGTCATTTCATATTGGAACACATTATTTCTCACTTTGGTCTTCCTTTGGCATTGATTTTGGATAATAGAACTTCATTTAAGAATAATGACATGAAAAAAATCTTGGAAACATTTAATATTCAACATCAGTTTTCAATGCCATATTACTCACAGTCAAATAGAAAAGAGGAATCAACTAGTAAGACTCTTGAATCAATTAACCTATGCATTTTGGGCTTACCATATGAGTGCTAGAACATCTTCTAGAAACACTCCTAGAATTTTTTTATGGTTTTGAAGCAATACTACCCTTAGATTTAGATATTCTTTCATTTTGAATTTCTCTTAAAGGGATTATTAATGATACTACTTATAAAGAGCAACAATTTCATCAACTTGAAATGCTTGATGATTAGTGTATCGAAACTCTTGGGAATATTCAAGCTTATTCCAAAAAAATGCAACATGGTTCTAATGATAATGTCATCTCTCATGCATTTAATAAAGGCTAGTTAGTGTTATATGAAAATCAATGTACTGTCAATGATACTCCAAATGAAAAAAGAAAATATAGCACTAATTAATTAGGACCTTATGTCATCAAAAAAATTATGGGATTAGAGTCTACACATTAAAGGAAATGGATGGTACACTGTTAAAAGAACCACTTAATTCCACACAATTGTGTTAGTATTATGCATATCATTCTCTCTTTTGAATAGTGTGTTAAAGCAGTGTTGTTAGATTAGGTAGATGGTGTTCTATTTTATCTCGCATTGCTTCACTCTTTGACAATATAGTGTGTCTTAGAGTCTAAAGTAATTGTTCAATTATTTTGAATTATTACTTTAGTTGCCATAATATTGAAAAATAAAATATTGTGTGTTGTGTTAATTTAGATCCTTATATGCATTTAATATTATTATATTATAGGTGAATTTAACATAACATACTTCATCACAATGTAGTATATAATATAAACTAAAAAATGTTCTGATTAGATCACATAGATATTAAATCCTGGAGATATTTATTAGACATTATTGGAAAGGATATTTGATAAATCTCATTGAAATTTAATTCAACACATGATCATAAAAATATAAATGCTTATATATCATATATATCATCAAAATTTCAAGTACATATATCAATGAATACAATGCTAATAGGGCCTATGACAGCTAGACCCCTCAGTGCTTGATGCTTCCCTCCATTGTGAGATGGTGGAATTTGATGGTCTCCTATTAAGAGACCTCATAGATAGTTGTAGGTACCATACCTCTCCTCTCATGTATCTATCTCTTGTATGATTCCCTCAATGCGATATCTCTCTACATGATTCCTCTCTCCCTATAGTCTAGTCATATATATCTCTAGCCTTGAGATTTCTACTTAGAGGGAAGAATCTATGATAATATATGATGGACCTAAAGAGGCTCAAAGCTTATTTAGTACTACCTATAGTGCAAATTTTTTTCTTGTAGCTAGGATGACATTTTTGGTAGCACTCTCATACAATGTCCTCATCTAGAAAAATCCTTGAAGAGATCTGCATGTTGCCCCATAGAAGGTGGGACCACATACTTTGATGGAAGATCATCATCTCTACAATAACACATTGATAGATCTCATGCCACTCTCAAATAGACCCTACAAGATGTGAAACATAAAATATATTAGTACACATCATATATTTAAAGCATAAAGTTAAAAATCATAACAAAAACATAAATCTAAAATCATCACATGGATCTCTATTCCACCAGTCACGGTATAACCATTCCAAAGTTGCCCCCCTGTATGTGGGAGGTGTGGATGGCCTACTACTACTCACCTCCCCTTGCTCATGAGTGTGGATCTCTGATATATCCACAACATATGATCTAGTGATAGTACTAGAGGGTGTATCTATCCTATTGTGGGAAACTAGACACTCCTTTGTCCCATCAATATCCTCACTCATAGACTGGGACTCCTCCTAATCATTATCAACCTCACCCTCATCTAAAATTAGAAATAATTTAGGCATGGTGTTTTCATCATATATATCTCCATCTGCCTGCTCATCATCACTATCCTCTATGTGACCTTGAAGAGATTTGACATGACCTACAAGGTAGTGAATGGGAAAGTCATGGTTATGTCATTCTCTAACCCAGCACTAATCATAGGTTTTCATAGTGCCTATATTATCAAACTTAGAGACTATGGGTAGGTTGTGGTAGCACTCTCATATGATGTCTTCATCTAGCAAAATTCTTGAAGAGATTTGCATTTTTCCCCGTAGAAGTGGGGCCACATACTTTGACAAAAGACCATCATCTATGCATAGTGTAGGAATCATCTCTACAATAACATGTTGATAGAGCTCATGCCACTCTCAAATAGACCCTACAAGATGTGAAACATAAAATATATTAGTACACATCATATATTTAAAGCATAAAGTTAAAAATCAAAAAATAAAATCAAATCAAATCATCACCTGGATCTCTATTCCACCAGTCAGGGTATAACCATGCCACAGTGGTCCCCCTCTATGTGGGAGGTGTGGATGGCCTACTAATACTCACCTCCCTATGCTCATAAGTGTGGATCTCTAATCTATCCACAATATGTGATCTAGTGATAGTAGTAGAGGGTGTATCTCTCCTATTGGGGGAAACTAGACTCTCCTTTGGCTCATCAACATCCTCACTAATAGATTGGGAATCCTCCTCATCATTATCATCCTCATCCTCATATAAACCTAGAAATAATTTAGGCATGGTGTTTTCATCATATATATCTCCATCTACTTTCTCATCATCACTTTCCTCTATGTTACCTAGAAGAGGTTTGACATGACTTGCAGGGTAGTGAATGGGAAATTCTTGATTCGGTCATTCTATAAACCACCACTCATCGTAGGCTTGAGTAGTGCCTACATTATCAACCTTAGAGACTAGGAGTAGGTTGTGGTCCTCATCCTTTGAACCACTAATGTATACATCCTCAATAGTAAGTCGATGACTATCCCTAGGTCTAGGAGAGCTTCGTGTTGATTGTCAATCCATCTATTTGGCCCATGGTGGTACTTTAACATGTCCAAGCTGATGCATGACATGATTATGGTAGAATGGTATAAATATTTAATCATGCCTCCCTAAAAGAAACCATTCCTATTGCTAGATTAATAGCTCATGTTTTTGATTTGAATGCACTAGGGAATATTGAGATAGGGTCTTCAACATATATCATCTTTTGAATCAAATCTAATATGCTAGTGTAGTAAATCTCCCTTGTAAAATGGTCTTTAAGTGTATAATTGAAGGAATTTGGGTAACCCATGGCTTCTATGGTAGGAAATTCAATCAACCTAGTACATGTGATGTGCTTGAAGCACCCTACCTACAAGAGTGTGCAATGTACAATCTTGTCCAACTCCTGGTATGCAAATCATCCTAAATCGTAGTATAAATGTGTGAGCATACTGTAACCCCATGCATAAATGGTCCTATGCTTCTCCATGTCCCTTATAATATGTACAATTCCACCATCTAAATGTGCTCCTTGACTGTCTAGTACTATTGTAAGTGCTATGGTACTAATCATGATGCACCACGGTAGTGGTGTCTTAGCATGTAGAATCCATCTAAGCTCAATGTGTGGAATGATGCTCAAATGAAGGATATGATACTATAGAAATTATATGATATCATCTTGCATGATCTACCTAAAGATTCACATCCACTAAGTGTATGATCTTGCACCAGATAAGAATTTGAAGGATGCAATTTACCTCCTCTAGAGTAACACTCATCTCCTTGGTAAGAAGATGAAAGGTACATGTATCTACATTTTATCTCTCTACAAGGGCAACTAACATAGCATCATGATACCTCATAGGTTGCATTAGGTATACCCAAAACAATCCTAAATCCAATAGAAGGATAATCTTGTCCTCTAATAGCCATGTGATAGAGTCTCGAAGGAAACAAAATTGTCTCCATGAGGTGTTACTAGGCTTGAGAAGGAATCTAAAATAGAAAAATTCATGAAATAAACCTTAAGTTAATAAATTAAATAAAATTGGAGTTTCTTTAAGATTCTCGATGGCCAACTTTGACACTTATTCCATTTTTGGATGCTGGGTCTTTGACACTTTATACAATTCTAGATACTTTGCACAAAGGTGAGACACTTTGTGCCAAGGTGGGAGACTTTGTGCTTGTAGTGGACACTTTGTGACAAAGATGCACAATTTGTGCCAATATTTTCCAAGGTCCTAAAATTACTCTAAATACATGAAAAATTATAGTAAATGCATTAAAATGATGAAAAAGTAGAGCAAAATCTACTCACCATCTCTCAAAATGCACCTCATGCCACCTTGTTGTCAACAATGTCTAGTATAGGAGGCTTGTAGGTCCTTTGGCTCGAAATCTTCAATCACTCTGCACTGAGATAATTTGCAAAGTGGTAAATTTCAAATGAATAGTAAAAATTTTCATTTTCATTAATATATAGTAAACCCTATTAAATAAAGTTTATTTTAGTTTAAGGGAATTTTGTTCAAATGAGCATAATGGGGGCTAGAGCACTCTATTTTTTATGTTGTTTGTAGCATTGGATTCATAATTTTTCTTTCAATCTCATCAAATGTATATGACTATGTGGTATGGTACTTGGAAACACCCTATGATAAAAATCAATTAACTCAATGTGGTTTCAAATTCACCTTGATTCCACCTCCATAAATCAAGTAGAATAAGGGGGTATACATCTACCCTCAAATTTAATTCTTCATAGAAGTTTTATAAGAGGATTTTTGATTGACTAATGAACCTATGTTGTAGGATGTGGTCCTTAACATTGCATTTTTGTAGGTAGCTATAGTGGGGGCTTCATTCTCCCTAGTGAATCCATATGAGTATCATTTTTATAGATTTTAATTCCTTTATCTTATATATGCATATCGTATGATATGATCAATAAAGAGGGGGATAAATATAGTGTAGAAAAAAGTATCACTTTTTTCTTCTTAATTTTGGTAATAATTCATATTAAAATGAGCTTAATTGTTCCTTATTTTAGTGTTGTAATGTGTTTAACACATTCACATTAATTTTAAGGACCCTTCTAAATAAAACAGACTTAATGGTGCCTGATTTAGGGTGTTGTAAATTGTTTCCTTACACTTTCACACTGATCTAGAGATTTATTAACTAATTGAGGTTAAATATTCCTTAATTGGCCCCTTTAATTAAAATCCAAGCCCAATTAATTGTAGATTCCAAGGGATAAATCCTAACATTCATAAATAATATTACACAACAATTGATTTCACAAGGTATGTTTCCTAGGTTAGTGACCTAGGACCCAAGTCACCTAGCAAATGGATCCTCACTAGGTTCTAGTACCCACTTTTGAAATAAAATTTCACAATCCCTAAAATGTGTCCTAGTTAAGTATTCTTGGAACCATTCATCACCTAGCGAATGGGTCCTCACTTAACCCTAGGAATCCCCTTGGGATATTTTTTTGGTGGTATTTTAGTGATTTCAATTTCAAGATTTGAGGTTGGCTTGTCTTATTTGAATTTTGGGAATTTATAATCTTAAGATATCTAAAATAAAAATTTATTTCACATAGTTTCATCTAAGCAATCTAAGAATCTAGAGATTTTTCATGAGATTAAGTACTCATATTCAAGAAGAAAGAAAGAGTCAAGTCTTGGAGCATCATTATAGGGTTTTTGTAGGTCTTCAAGATCATTTTGTTGTCAAAGATCAAGCATTATTGAAGGAGTGATGATAGATGCCTAAGGAGCAACATGAAGGATTCTAATTTTTGGGAAGATGTTCACAAGACATTCAACCAAGCCTAATGACTTGTTTCCTAAGTGACTCCATCTTCTATGATCATTATATTTTTAGCCTAAAGTGATTTTAGTAGCAGATCTAGATTCAAAATGGATATTTTAAGTTATAGAAAATAATTGTTGATGTAAAAATTCAAGATCAAATTTAGAGTTTTCTAGTAGAGCCTACTTGGACTCATTCACCACTTGGCGAATGAGTCCCTGTTATGGTTTCTAAGTCAGCAAGTTTTCATAGGTTATAGGCTATAGTTTTTTAATTCAGAGTTCTCTAGAGAAGACTACCAAGACCCATTTGACTCCTAGTAAATGATTCCCTATTAGAGATGCAAAAATAAAAGTTTTTGATAGGTTCACAACATTTGTTACTCTCAATTTTTCAAGATTTTTTGTTTGTTTGTTTATGTTCTACAATAGATATCTTCATTGCACTTTGAAGACATAAAATTAGAGTTATGTTGCAACTAAAAATTCTTCTCCCTAAGGTGTGATTTAGCTCACCACCCTATGCTTGCATAAAAGATAAATTACAAGACCCCAAATTCTGATTTGATTGACCTTTTGGGTTGATAGATACTTCATGGTTTGGATCTCATTTCTTGAAGGAAATAGGGAAAAATAGGGTCATATCATAGATCACCTTTTTCTACATTTCATTTGATAATGGAGAGCTTATAAGGTTTTCATCTTACATGAAATAGTACAATTGGATGCTGATCTTGACACTTGAATAATGATTTGAATGCTTGAACTTGGTCTTGAAACCTACATCACAATGTTAGCTCCAAAAAATGCACGATGCAAGAAGACTTTGAATTGATGAACAAATCTTGATTGCTGCAATAAATCTCTTGTATATCTCTCATATATAGGTTTTTATACTAAATTAAGAATGTTTTACCAAAATTACTAAAATAGTAAGGGAAAAATGGGGTGAATGAACCTACCTATTCTTCTATTTCATTCAAGAAATGTGATCCCTCAAATTAAAATCCATTGTTAACCCTTACATGAGTGATTTCTTTGAGGAATCTTGCAATTTCCCTTTTTGTGTTAGGATGGGGCCTAGGTAAAACAACACTTTGGGGAGAATGATTAAAAATTGAAAATAAACACCAAAATGCAATATATCACTTGGATTTAATAGATTAAGCATAAAGCTAAGAGAAACAAAAAACTTTCTAGCAAATATGGAAGGGATAAATGTTTTGTACTTGTCAAAAAATGATGTTTTCAAAAGCTATCTAGGGACTCATTCACCCTATGGAAAATGGATCATTTGTAGGGATGAGCTACAAAATTTATTTCTAAGTCCTCTTCTCTTGTGTCTACACTTATAGATTCATGGGTTTCATAGTCAAATAGTCAGAAAGAAATCCAAGATCCGAGTTTCCCTAGGATGATGACAAAGGTGACAAAAAATGTAACTTTGAGATCTTCAACATTTTTTCAACATGCAAATGTGCAACACACAAAAATAGGGGGAAAATTCTTGTTTTTAGGTGAATGGGGGTTTTTCTTATTCTAACACTATTTTGGTAATTAAACATTGAAATGAAATGGAATAGCATGAAATAGGGAATGATGAATGAAAAAACCAATGTTGCAACTCACCAAACCCTTGATAAAACATTTAAAGGACTAAAATATCAATGTTGATCTTACATTAAATGGCATCGATGGATTTGGATCTTGACACTTTGATATTTATTTGAATATTTTAATTGAATGTTTGGATTAGATCCTAAAACCTACATCACAATGTTAGCTCCAAAAACATGCATGATTGAACATAGCTTTGACATGATGGATAGATCTTGAATGTTGCAAAAAATGATAAAGAAATATTCCCTTGAATTCTCTTAATAATAATCTTGACTCTTGTTAAGTTCACCTCATTCTAGGTGTTTTGAATTGATGGAATAACCTTTTATTTAAAGACATCTATCCTTAATTATTTGAAATTCAAACATTACAAGCTAAAATTTTAAATTTGAATTTAGGATCATAAAAATACCACCAAAATCATATTTAAAAATGTGTTTCAATTCTTCGGGATGACCCATTCACCCATGGTAAAATGGGTCCTAAGCCCTAATTATTGGAACACACATGGCTCAATGTGATGTATTATGTATTGGCATTAATTAATGTCCAGTTTTCCCTTCCAAAAATGTAATTTAGTGGGATTGTAGATGAATTATAGGGAATTTTAAGGCCAAATTAGGCTCAATTAATTAACGGGGCATTAAATAAGTGTGAAAGTGTAAAGGCATACACTTTACAACACTATATTAAGGCACAATTAAGTCCATTTTAACTAAGAGGGCCAAAAAAGTTGTGAAATTGTGTAGAGATACATTTTACAACACTAAATTAAGAAATTATTAAGTTTATTTTAATTAAGAGGGAAAAAAAAAAGGTATAAAAATATGAAGAGATACATTTTATAACACTAAATTAAGGCATTATTAAGTTCATTTCAATTAGGAGGGCCCAAACAAATAAGAAAATGTAAAGGGATATTTTTTCTAATCTACATTTAGCCCCCACTTTAGTGAGAGGATGATCTTGCATCAAACTCACACTAAAGTAGACAAATATGTATCAAGAGGGGTCCTATTAGACTAATCATGCATTAGCTAATAATTAATTACTCTTTAATTTATTATTACTCTAATTTATTTTGATGCACTTAAGGTAAAATTAGGAGTCCTTTTATGCTTTTAGGATTTTGTTACTATATAGTACTCAAACCTCATTGTAATTATCACTTGAGATTTCATATCTTTTTTAAAATCTCTTCTTTTTGTATCCTTTTCTTGTTGCTCAAAATATTGCACACATTGTTTACAAATATCTTTCGTGGAATGTTTCTTTGTTCGTTGTTTGATCTTGTGGCACATGGTTTTGTAGTTTTTCACAATCACATATAACTTAATTAGTTTCATTGGGGACACTCATGTATATTAGTTTCTCTCTCATGATCAATGTTCTTTAGACTATTTTGTACATGTATTGTCAACTTGCACCTTGCATGTTAAGTAGTGTCATTAGGTTCACTCATGCAGATTTATGTACCACATGTATCTTCAAATTCCAAATGTTTGACATTGGATTCAAGTAGTGTTTTTGGGGGCACTCATGCATATTATAGTCTCTTTGGATCAAGTAACATTTTTATCTTTGACTTCTAGATTTTTTCCTTTGTTTTCCATCTAATTCGAGTAGTGCCATTGATGGAACTCATGTAGATTCTTGTTATCTTGATCCTGCTCATCACTTATTTCAAATGAGGTTCTTCATTTCACCACTATATCAATCTTCATTCGATACTAGTCTACAACTTCTTCATGCTTTCATGATGTTCTACATGTTCCTCTTTTTTGGGACATTGTTTCTATTGGAGGCTTGTCATTCCTTCACTCCTTGATTTGAAGGCTTTTCAATACTTCATTCTCCTTTTCATCTTTCAGAGAGTATTTTTCTCCCATTATGGTTTTCTATTTTTTCTCCAATTATGAATGATCTTTTGAATATACATGGGTATCTCACCAGGCCTTATTTTCCAAGACCCATCATGCATTAATTATTTTTAAGGTTTCTTACTACTCCCCAAGTTCATCATAAGGGGGATGTTCGAGTAATCATGCATTAGCTAATAATTAATTACTTTTTAATTAATTATAATCTAATTTATTCTCATCCACTTAAGCTAAACTTAGGAGTGCTTTTATGCTTTAAAATTTTTTCTCCAATATACCACTCAACCCTCATTGTAATTATCACTTGAGATTTCATATATTTTTATAGTATCTTGTTTTGGTAGCTTTTTCTTGTTGAGGAATATTTCACATATTATTTGTAGATCTCTTTGTGCAAGGTTTATTTGTTTGTTGGTTGATCATGTGGATCTTGGTTTTAAGGATTTTCATAATTCTAACAGGTCCAAGTGTACAAGTCTTGATGGGATAGGATGAAAAAGATAAAGAAGGTGGTCAAGACCTTAGGATGTAAGATCCTATTTCAAACCAACATAGGAACAAAGGGACACACACAAGTTGTATGATATGTAGTAACACAAAAATATAAAAAAACATATAATGCCAAAGACTATAAGAAAGAAAAACAAAATAAAAACAAAAAGTGTTGGATCAAGCCTTGATAGTCTATCCAACTCAATGTGGATCAGGTCTCAACTATTTTTCCAAAAACATTCACATGAGAAACATGATGTCCACTATGCAAACAACAACACATGCTCACATAGGCTAATGAAACTCTGGTTTTCCACTAGGTGAGTCTCCAATGGTGGAAAATGAGAGAATCTTACTAGGATCATATACTATATCAAATCTATCCATCTGACAAATTTAATAAGGAACCATAAAATAAAACACGAACATTGAGCTTCATCAGGTCTAACATGTGTTATACTAAGCAACTATGAAAAAAATGCAAATAGGATAAGACAACATAAGATATAGTCAAAAATTTCAAAATGATAATGCCAATCTATGCCACCACTCTAAAGAAATTGTTAAACACCATGCTATGAGAAATTACTTTCAAGTAGAAAATAATCAATGCTAACAATAAAGAAGACATTAGAGTTTACTCAGAAGGCCCTATGCCAAGTCATATGTTTCCAAATGAAGCTACATCATGAAGAATGGTTTCCCCCAAAATACAATTCTAAAGATAAGATAGAATGAAAAGTATGTCACATGCGAGCTAGATTAAAACATATTGTCCACATCCCAAGATTTCTCTTATATATACATGGAAAGTGGTCAACAAGCCAAAAGAAATAATGACAAGTTCCATACTATGACAAGGCTACCTAACCCATTACCCCCCAAGGAAAAACGTGAGTCGAAAATGGATGATGGCATGTTGCTCCTTGCAAAAGGAAAATATAATTGCATAAAGCCATGTTTATACATTCATGCATGGTAGTGAATATGCTATGATTCTACAACTACCACATGAAAGGGAGAAACAACTAATGTTACTGATTATGATGAGTAGACAAAGTATCAACTTGATGCATATCTAATGAGATATTCCCACATGTAGTATCTATTAGTTTATGATGCACCAAAGTTAAATTTTTCTTAGCAAGATCATTTGTGATAGTGTTCATATTGTGTGAAGTATTTCTTGATTCTTTCATTTCTTTTGAATTACAATAACCAAGAAAATTAGTTATTTCTTGTGTGTTAGGCTCTATAGGGACATATATGCCTTTTCCTCTAGAAACATATCCTTTTCTACTATAACCAATTGGTTTCAAAATCTCACAAATCTTCTATAAAGATTTTCCATTTCTTTTGGATTCCATGGTCATCCCTAATCATCTTCATCAAACTTTGTTGTGACTGTTGTCTCTTCTTCTAAATTGGTTGAAGCTGACACTTTCTATGGTTCTTCCAAATTTTGTGTTTTCATTAGCATTGGTTCTTTTCCTTTTTTAGATCTTTTTTATGATGATGGGTTAACCATCAAATTTAGTTGTGAAATCTAAAAATCCCCAATCACTTTCCATTAAATTTATGACTTCTTAACTTTTATTTTACTTTTCTTTGTGTTGTACAGGTTCCACTTGTGTAGTTAGTGTCAATTTTGTAAGAGGATTTGTCATTCCTTTTTAAGTTGTAAAAAATTGTAAGGATCAGGATCAACTTGTATCATACAAACCTTATTTTTATAAGTTACATACTTCATTATTTCATGAACAGTAGAAGGAATTGCATGCATCTCATGAATCCATGTTCTTACCAAAAGAAGATTATATGAAATATCTTGAGGCATAACATGGACAAGAGTTTTCAATCTGGCTTTTCCAACTCTAATAGGCGATGTGATCACACTAAGTGGTTGTTTTCCTACATTATCAAACCCACAAATAGATAAATAATGAGTTTGAATTCATATTTTTTCTACTCCAATCTTATCAAGAAGGTTTACAGTAAACACATTAAGTGTTAGACCATTTTCATTGAGGGTTCTCCTTATCACCTATTTATTAATGTGGGCTACTATCATGAAAGATTCATTTTGTGTTTGCACTACTAATGGAGGTAACTCATCTTGATGGAAAGTAATTTCTAAGCTAACAGAAGTCATACCTTGAATTAGGGATGCCACATCATTTGGTTGCACATTAGGAGGGGTAGGAACTTGTTGTAAATTACTTTAAAGAATGATATGATAACTAGGTGAGGGTTGAATAAGATCCCATAAGGATATCTTAGCAAGAGTATTTTTAAGTTGTTCAACAAGGTCACAGTCCTTTCCAGTATGTAGAGGCAAATGAGGAGCAATAGGTAAAATAGGTTGAGGTCATGGTAATGAAATAAGAGTGGTTTTTCTTTTCCTATTGTTCCTTGTATTATATGTGTGAGAAATATTATTGTAACTTGGTTGTTACAAAAAACTGTTACTATTAAGTTTCCTTGTAAGTGGTTCTTAGATAAGCACAAGCTTATTTTGAACTCGAGGTTGATGTGAGGTTGATGTGAGGGTAGTGTTGATTATGATGTCACTCACAATAATAGTGCAGATAAAATCCTCACAGTCCAACCATGAAGAGCCTATATTTACTTGAAAGACTAAACCAAGGCAACCTAAGGTGTCTATGTTATAGGAAAAGGTTGACTTAGCTTAATCCCAAGGCTCTGATAGTCAAGTATTGAAAATACTAGGTTAACTTTAGGTATGATGTGATATTGTTGTTAATGTCAAGGGGTATATGGCTAATAAAAATCATAAGCATTTTGTATGAGATTTCTATTTCAATCCTAAAATAATATCATGAAATTTAAGGATTTACAATAATATTTCATGAACATCAACAAATTTTCTATCACTTAAGTAGATTTAGCTTTAAGTATTCAACAATTTCTTAGAAAATGAAAGATTTTCAATAAATTTCCACCCATTCATCTATTTTTTGAAACATTTTTTAGAATTTAAACATCTAATCTAAAATAAAGCATTAAAAATACTAAAAAATAATATTTCTCCTGATTATTCTCCACACATACCCCAAGAGTTAATCAAATTAAATAAAACCACCTTATATTTAACCAGATTGCTTCACAACTACATATAAAATAGTGTGAGCTTTTAAAGAAGGGGGTTTTAGTTTGGACACCGAGTAGGTTATGCATGCACCCTTAAATAGTGTAGCACACAATATTATTCGGGTGAACTAACAAAACTAGGTACAAAGATATACGAGATAGGTAGCTATCAAATTAGATTCGATATTGATTAAATTCTATGTGCATACAAGTTTTTAGTCTAGAAGAATTCAAAAAATAGGAAGAAAGATAAAATCTTAGAGAAGTTTTGGCTCTTCTAACGTCCAAAATTTTTGAACCTAACTTAAAAAGAAGTATTCCCTAGCCTTTTATAGAAGTGTGACATAGGTAGGATAAGAAAAACGTGGTGACTTGTAAGAGAATTGAAAAAAAAGTCAATGAAGGTCAACCCTCATCTACACATTGAAGTCCTTCAAGTTTTTAATCTGTTTATTATCAACTAGATAATAACTTGAATCAAGATACTATGTAGGAGCTTTCCCATATATTCATAATGATTACTTTATCATTTTGTTCCTACACTTTTTTTCTATGTTGGGATTTCTACTCTCGAAAATGAGCTCCCTTGAAGGTTGGTGCTTTCTATCGCAATCCTCCAATGCCAACCATGGATAGAGCCTTGTTGCTAGTCAAGCATCCATACCCCTAATGAGGTTATCTATGTAACTGCCCCAAACATAGCTCTACTGCCAACTAGGCATCTATAGCCCTGATAGAGATATTTGGATAGCCTAAAGAGGTTAGTTTTTTAATATATCGCTTTTGATATTTCATTGATAGCTCACTTTCTCTTTTTTTTTAATATTTCAATGATTACTCATTTCAACTTGCAAGCAGTGAAGCCCACTATTAGCTTGGGAATTTTAGTGGTAGTGAAGGTGACCTTTTGATTTTTCATTTAATTTAAATCCCTTTATCATTTCACTACTTCACAAAAACTCATTTAATAATTCCCTATTGGTGTGTATTTCTCGCTAAAATTTACCACTTTTATGCCAAATTCTGGCTAACTATAACTCGCTATATGTTAGAAGATATGCATAAATTAAAATTTAGCATTAAAAAATTTAATCACCAAATTTAAATCTAAATTTAGAACCATTATTTACTACCCTTTTCCGATCATTTTTTTTTTAAACTACTAAATACTTGGCTAGCAATTCTGATTTAACGATGCTGCACCACATTAATGGATCAAAAATGTCATGAAGACAGTTAAACATGATCACATTATTTTGCATTCAATTTGCATGCCTCAATGCACACATATTATCTCTTTCAAATTTCCCAGGTGATGATGTGTGCTACCTCATTGGCTTAATTTTCCTTTTTTCTTCACACACATGAGCACCTTCATGATTAATACAACTTAGTAAAAGCATAATGAAATGACCATCATTAATTTTGAAATCTTTAACTTGCTTGATTTTCGATCTTCGTACTAGAAAAATTTGAAGCAAAGTGTCACCAATTGTGTGTAAAAAATTATTTGATTTAACATTTCACTCTAGAGAAACTCATCCAGATGCCATGTTACTTACAATTTACAAGACTTCAATCCAGGAAGCTATGTATTGTAACTTCCTCATGGTTTTCTATAAATTCCACACTTCTCTTGAATTCTTCACACTTTTTACTTTTCTTTCTTTTTGTTTTCCATTTTTTGTTGTCTGCTAGTGCTTGCTTGCTTCCAGGTCATGGATACTCCCATTTTCCTAACCTATGCTCACTGCCAAAATGTTATCTTGGGCTGTATCACAACTCAAAGGCTTGAAAAGGTTTTCTTTATTTGAAATACCTATTTTACTATGCCAAAAAATTTCTTAATCCTTTGGGAAAAAGATGTGGAATCCAGAGGTTACTATTGGTCCTATTTCAACTTGGCATTTTGCTTCATAGCATAACTCCTAGATATTGGGCTTCCAATTGAAGATTTTTGCTTGAATACAAATTTTATAGTGCGACCTAAATATTTAGAGAATCAAGATACTATTCTTTTGTTTCTCACCTGACCATTGGGATTCCATCCCAGGATGATATTCTTCGGTTCCTAGAACACGTGGAAGTGGTTCTACTCTGGCCTTTCCTTTCTGACCTCCATATCCTTGACTTTGAAGCTCACTAGGAAATTTCCTATGTAGGGTATTTAGCCTTGATGGATGAGGCATCCTAGATTAATTGAATGGCTACTCCTATTTGCAGCTTAGCTACCTTTTTTTATACTTTTTTTATCCTTTTTGAAGTAGGAATTTCAATACTTTCATGTATATACATGATATACACACATATATATTAATATTTTTCATAAATTTTAAAGCATGTATTTACTATGTATGGTTTTATCATTTTACATTTCACAAAACAATGTTACAAATGTTTGGATTAATTATCATGTGTATGATAAGTTAAGAAAAATTTGCTAATGCAAAAGGGACAAATAGAAAAGAAAGAAAGAAAGAAAAACCAAACCAAACAAAACAAACCCTACAAAAAAAACTAACCCTAACTAACCAAAACTCTAATCTAACAAACAACTAACCTTAAGAAATAATTTATTTGTAATTTCAATGACTATTTCCATTGTTGTTTTAGTACACATTTCAATAGGTTTATCCTTGAACTCATTCAAATAAATTTCAAATGTCCTACTATAGCAATGAATTCTTTTAAATTGTCTACGTTTAACAAACGCAAATTCAAAGGTGTACTTACCAATGACTTGGCTCATATTTGTGAAAATGACCTCATTAAAGGCCAATCACACACACTTCTTCTGATTAAGTGATACTCTACCTTCATTTAGCCCAACTTCATGGTTTTCCTCTTTACTCTACTTAATTCCATGAACGGTTGTATCCATTTCTTGATTTTCTTCTCCTATGGAAATTTTTGCATCTTCAGTCCTATCTTCACTTCAAAATTTGTTAGACCAAGTGATATCACAATTTATATTGTAATCAAAGAGAGAAAAAGTAAAAATTTGATACTCTGTATCTTGCATAAAATTAGGAAAATTTCCTTTTCTAGCTTGTGACTTTTCAATTTGGAATGGAAAACACACATCTCCCACTCAATTTTCCCACTTCTCTTCATTCGTGTTTTCCAAATATAAGTAGAATGATGACTCATCCATGCTGTTTCCTCATTTTTTTATGTGATGTTTCTAAATCTTGGCATTCTCACCTATCTTCCTACAAAACGTTAATATTTTCTTCATAACAATTACAGTTATCAAACTGTTTTGATATATCAACTAAATTTGTAAGATTTTCATTTCCACCGGGGTTATTCTCTTTTCTCATTATTAGTCCATGTCTTCTAGAAGTTAAAACTTCTTTTGTTAATGGAATCACCTTACACATAGCGAAGCTTACCCTAGTTAGAAATATTTCACAATCAAGTTCATCGTGTTTAGTTGTATCATGAATTTTACACTCAGTGACTCTACCAAAAGTGAATAAAATCAAAGGATGTAATTTTTGGTTGACTTTTTCAGAGTATTTTAACTTGTATTTTAAAATACCAGCTTGTACTAGAATTTTTCCTTACAAGATATCTCTTAAACTCGTAACCAATATGAATTTTATGCCACCCTTATTCTAGCGCTAGTTCTTGTTGATGATGATGTCACTCGTAGCAACAGTGTAGATAAAATCATCATAGGTAAACTGTGAAGAACTTATCTTTACTTGAAAGACTGAACCACGACAACCTAAGGTGTCTATGTTATAGAAAAAGGTTGACTTAGCTTAATCTCAAGCCTCCAGTAGTCAGGTCTTGGCAATACTAGTTTCACTTCAGGGTATGATATGATATTGATATTAATCTTAAGGGGTCTATGGTTAATTAGAATCATAAGAATTTGGTACCATATTTCTAGTTAATCATAAAGTAATATCACAAAATCGAAGGATTTACAATAATATTTCATGAACATCAAAATAATTTCTATCACTTAAGTGTATTTAACTTTAAGCATTCAACAATTTCATAGAAAATAATTTTTTTTCAAAAAATTTCCATCCATTCATCTATTTTTTTAATTATTTTAAAGAATTTAAACATCTAATCTAAAATAAAGCATAAAAAATATAGAAAATTAAAATTTCTCCCGGTTATTCTCCATGCATGCCCCAAGAGTTAATCAAATCAAAGTAAAATTCTGTGTACTTCTCCAAATTACTTCATAGCTGCATATAAAATGGTGCAAGCTTTTAAAGAAGGGTTTTTTAGTTTAGACATCGAGTAGGTTCTGCATGCACCCTTAAACGGTGCAACATGCAGTCTTGTTCGGATTAACTAACAAAACTAATTAGAAAAATACATGAGTTAGGTAGCTACCAAATTGGCTTCAATATTGATTAAATCCTATGTGCATACAAGTTTTTAGTCTGGAATGATTTAGCAAACAAGAAAAAAGAACAATACTTAGAGAATTTTTTGCTCTTCCAACATCCACAAATTTTGAACTTAACTTAAAAAGAAGTATATCCTAACCTTTTATAAAATTAGGACACAAGCAAGATAAGGAAAATACATGAGAGAAACTTCAAGTGATGAATCACAGCAAGGTACATAGAATGTGGTGACTAGTAAGAGAATTGCAAACAAAGTCAACAAAGGTCAACCTTCATTTATATGTTGAAGTCCTTCAGATTTTTTCATCTTCTTATTATCACTAGGATAATAACTTGAAGAAGGATAATGAATAGAATCTTTCCCATATATTTAGAATGATTACTTCATCATTTTGTTCCTACACTTTTGTTTCTCCGAGCAAGCTTTCTAATCTCAAGAATATGCTTCCTCAGAGGTTGGCCCTTTCTATCACCATATGTGAAATACTAGGATCCCTGGTATTTTTATGGATTCAAGCCCCTCTGCATATAACTTCCCATAATATGCATCTTGATTTAGATATAATTCTATCCATGATTCAAATTTTCCTGACCATCCATACCTGAACTCTACATCACAATATGCTTCTCCTGCAATAAAAAATTCCACTCATTAAATCCTTTAAAAAAAAAAAAAAAAATCTAAAAATTTCATGTAAATAAAACCATCATTAATTTTTTATCATATAAATCCATCATAAATAATAGGATTTCCAAAAAATCACCAATTATTGCACATTTATCTTTTATATACTAGGTTACCAGAATATCAGACTTCTTGGATAACCTTAAAATTATAAAACTTTTCTTTACATCAATATCTGATACCTGAAACCTTGCATTCAACTTTACCCATGATATCCCTAAACTTTGTTTTTACCAGAACTTCCTTCTTTACCAGACCTAGACTATTAGACCAAAACACTTTCTTCAACATTTATATTACCTTTTTCCTTTCTAACATTCCTGGTTCCTGATATGCAATACCTAGAACACTTTTCTTTATGAAGTACAATTTTATTAAAGATTTATCTTTTGCTCTTCAATTCTGGTGATCTTCCAAACTAGCCAACACCTGCTATAAGCGTTAGTTTTCACTTAGGGTCCCCAATTATTATAGTCTTGGGGTGTGTTGTGAGACCACACAATAGGTGGGATTACTTGATTTCTTGGAAAAATTTCAGATCGCACATACTTATAGAGAAGGGAACCAATTGGAAGATCAACTTGCAAATTTGGAGTGTGAGCAAGATCAGTAGGAGATAAATTATGAGGAAGGGTTAAACAACATCACACAAGAACTGCAATTCATTATAAATAGGGAAATAAATATTTTTATTTATTTTTATTTTAGGTAAAAGCTTTTGACCAAAGCTATGAACCAGAATACAACCATTCAACAATACCACCCCAACGGGGTTTGAACCTTGGTGGCAAGTACAACAATACCACCTTTAAACCATTACACCATGCCAATACCGGCATAAATAGGGAAATGAATATACCAAAGGTATAATGTGTTAATTTTATTGGAAGGAAAGAGCCAATGCAATATGTTGGTTGATCATGGAAAAGTCAAATTCTCAAAAGGCCAAGCAGACTAATCTAATATTATTGTCATTCTTGGTTGTGGTGAATGGAAATTTTAAAATTTTAAATTTGAAATACTAAGGCTTGTTGTTTCTATAGGACTGCTTTCAACATTATCATTGCACACTTGGTTACACTTCAAATTTGTTTTTCTTCTAAAAAATTGATTTGTACTTTTCCACATCGAAGGATAGGAGGGGATCTGGAACTTGGTGTAATCATATCTATTTTCTATGTCACCAAGTAGTGGCATCCACTGGATATGTCATCAAATAATACTTCACCAATCTAATGGTACAAGCAAGTGGCAATCTCTAGTGCAAGATGTGTGTGGTGTGAAACATGTGTGGTATGTCATTGTTGTTGGCCTTGTCATTGCACCAAAAGGTAGACCTATCAATGCCTGATACCAGGTTCAAATAAGATCCACAGGAGGCGGTTAAACCATGTCACCAACCCAAGTTTTGTACTGGACAAGGAAGACCAAGGGAGAAACCATATTGCAACAATACCCCCCAGCACAAGCGAGAGGTTTGAACTGTGACCTCCACTCTAATACAAATTTTTGGCCTTGTCATTGCACCAAAAGGTCAACCTGTCAATGTCAGATACAAGCTTCAGATAAGATCCACAAGAGGCAGTTAAACAATGTCACAAACCCAAGCGCCATGCGGGACAAGGAAGACCAAGGGACACACCATCTTGCAACACTTGCAATAGTAGTATTCATAAATTGAATTTGGAAATACACCCCAAATTCATTAAATATTCACACAAGCGGAGTCTTTATGATTTCAAGGTGTGACCAAATCACATACATTATAAAAACCATGTGGAAAAGGATTTCAAGTGTAGTAAGTTTAATTATTACAACTATTATACATAGCTAATCAAGCATATTAACTTCACACTACATGTAACAATTACTAATATCTTTCAAAATAAAGCAAAGATTTCTTATGTGCAAGTTGTTGGTAAAATTTGTATTGAACTATTGAGTTTCTTGCATTATGTGTAATCCTCATGATGATCATCATCTGCGATCATACAAAATGCCAGTTTTATAAGATTTGGTCCTCTCCATTTCAAGCATTATGGTTCCTTAAAGGTGAGGGTCTTCATGGTCTACTGTATGTTTGTAAATGGAATCATAAGATTATGTTGGTTGAAGGGCTCTATGTAAAGGGAAAAAATTTCTTTTCTTGTGATCCTTGGGAATTGTTTTCTATCTCCTCATTTTGCTTGGTTTGTTGTTTAATTCTTTTCTTCATAATTAAAATTTTGGTGGGGGATTTTGCTGTTCCAAGTGGTAATTTTTTTTGGGTTCTTTTAGTTTTGTGTCGAAGTTGTTTAAATTCCAGTGGTGATCATTGCATTGTGTGCTAATATAAGATGGAATATTTGCAAAAAAAATCAGGATTGTGGTGCAAATAAGAGAGACATAACTTCCTTTTTCTACGGATGTAACAAAATTTGAGTTATCAAAGTTGGTTTTCAGAATGTTTTGCTTGAGTTTGTTGGATAGTATTAAAACTATTCTTGGCCAAAAAAATCTATTCCCAAGTTCTCCCAGGTTGTTGTTCCCCACTCAAGTTAATTCCATCTTTTTTTCAAATGTAATGGACCTGGTGCAATCTTTTGATTTCCTTTCAATTTTGGTTCAAGAGTCAATTTCACCAAATTACCTCAATGATGATGAGCTTCTTTAGGCTGTTCAAAATTATAAATTGGAGAAAGGAAAGGATTACATTAGAGGTATCATTCCAAAGTATTATCTCATGAAAAAATTATTATATAGAGAGGTGTATGGAGCTATTAAAAAGGTCTCCATAATGATGACCCTTGTATGTTGTATAGGTTTCTCAACACCAATGCTCAAGAGCTTAGACCTCTGATGGTGAAAAAATGTAAGAATAAATACTTTGTGGTTTCTTTTCTCCTCTCTCACCAAATTCGACATGGACCCAGGGTAATGTTGTTAGCTAGAGACATTTTTGATTCTCCAATTGGTGCAGAATTGGGTGGACATGGAAACAATGCTTTTGATCTCAACATCTACATGATGGATACTTCAACAAACATTGGTCCAATGGAGGTTTCTGAATGACAAGGAGAAAATGGTCTCAATATTAACATTGGTAGGGTGGATTATTCAAATAACATAGTTCCAATGGAGGAATGATCAACAAGTTCAAAATCTCTTTCCAACTTATATATAAAGTGATATATTAAGTATTTTTTGGTTAATAGAAAGGTATGTATATAATGTGATGTATTACATGTTTTTGGTGCTTTTTGGTTAATGTCTATGTGGCAAGCCAAAAAATCTCATATATTATCAATGAATTGGGCTTATTTTGATACAATCCTATGAATGTCACATAGGGTTGGAGGATATTTAGGATTTTATGTTTCAGATATCTCAATGCTAGTACTATAATTATGGCCTATATATAATATTTTATATTTCAAATATTAATATATATTTTTAGGCTCTAGCCTTTTATCCAAAAAAATGATTGGATCATTTCATTCAAATAGATCTTTTCAAATGGTAGGATAATTAGGAAAGGGAGAAACAAGATTCTCAGTACTCTCAATGAGTGTATCTTCTAACACCAAACTATCTTCTTCATGGATTGGAGAGATATTAGGAGAAAAATTTTTTTGTCATGGTTATCTACTATTACATCCCCATGTCCTATAATGCCTTCCCAACTATAAGAGGTAGGGGAATAGAAACATTTAGGATTGGAATAGCTCTCAATCATTGGATCCTTTAACAATAAAATATCCTCTTCACAAATAATAGAGATTTTGGTACAAGGAAAAATGTGATTTTCCTGATTTTCCATGATTGCATCCTCTTTGACTAATGAATTCTCACAAGTAGGAGAGATGTTGTGAGATGAATAGAGATTAGCTAAATTAATGCTAAGATCTATGTCAATGATGTCATCTTCTAGTGTCATAATATCTTCCCAAGTGGGAGAAGGAGATGGACAAACAAGACTTTAATGATTCTCAATGATTGTATCTTCTTTCACCAAGATACCTTCATCACCAGTAGGAGAGGTATCGGGAGAAGAAAAAATATGGACTTCATGATTATCCATTCTTGTATCCTCTTGTACCATATCATCCTCACAAATGGGAGAGATAGTATTGTTTGAGAGAGGGATAGGCAAGGTGATATTAAGGATTGTGGCAATGGTTTGATTCTCTTTTTCTAAGATGTTCTCATAGCTAGGAAAGATAGTGGAAGGATGCCTAATGTGTTTCTTAATGACCTCATTTGAATGGATGTTGGACTTATATAATCCATTGTTAACCATGTCAAAACCACATCTCCTAAAAGGAAACATGTGAACATGAACAATAAGCTATCCAACTTATCCAATGCTTTCAAAAATGTAAACAAATGTCCTAAAAATTTGATGATTTTAATACTAAAATAGCTTTTGAATGTTTTATAATGGCTATGCTAAATGGATGATTATACCTAGATGCATAAAATAAAAATTTCTGAAACTTATTAGATTGAAACAATGGGTTAGCAGGAGAATTAAGAAGTGAAGAAAACCACCAAAAAGCTCAAAAAATATGGTTTTAAGAGGACTTGATGGACTCATTCACCTATGGGTGAATGCGTCCTTGTAGAGGAATTTTTAGAAATGAAGAATGCAATTTCTGAGTAATTATATGTGTTTTCTATTCCAAGTCATAGATTGTAACTTCTATAACAATTTTTTATAGAATTTGATGTGTAAATACAAGTGAAATTAATGACAAATAATGAACTATATGACACTTTTTGAAATGCAATTTTTATCTAACTTTGTAATTTAATTGATTGAAAGTATGTGATTATGTAAATACAATACAAAATCAATATAACATTATGTAATTTTTCTTGAATTTTTAGATGTAAAATGAATGAAAAATGCAAGTTTATGCCTAAAATGCAATGCAACTTTAAGATAAATTTAGAAACCATAAATGCAATGAATTAAAGAAAATCCTAGATCTAGGGATTGAATGTGATGGAACCTCTAAAAAAATTTGGTTTTATTCTAAATTCTATAAAATTTGGTCGGTTTCAAGTATCTGGACTAAGGGTTTGTCCACTATACATTCCTTTGGGTTGTGTTGTCAAAACCCTTGCTAAATAGCCCTTAAGTTTTTGTCCTTGTCATTGTTGTAATCCATCATTGACCCCCTACCACCAGTTCTCAGTTAGTTAAGTCATAACTTATGTCATCAAATTTGTTGTATTATTGGCCCATCATGCCTTGGTTTGAAATATATTTTATAAGGTCAACTAATGGACCTTATTTAGCCTTTACATCCTTTCAATAAAATGATTCTAATTATTTTGAGGCCTTTTCATACGTGGTCCTAGATATTCCCTTTCTTAAACAACTTATGAGAACATGCAAAATTGTCCTACTTAAGTCCTATCTACTACTTTTGTTCATCGCTCATTACGGATAGCTTTGTGAATGCACAATTTACATTAGTGATGTGTGATGAAATAGTGTTTCGTCTATATCGTGTATCACAGATAGGTTATGGGTCTTGAGTTTTTCATCAGTGATGCATGATACATGTGTTTCTTTCATTATCATTGGATTTCTTTATCACTAATTGCTTGTGAGTTTTGTGTCATGAATTGGTGATGTGCGATAACCCTTTGTGCTCTTTGCATTTTTCATCCATTGCTCATCACAGATTGATTTTAATTTTTGACCCTCAAAATAGCAATGAATGATGTAGTCATATGTTCCAATATTATATCAGTGATTTTAATTGCTCTCATGAGCAATGTCTCTTGTGCCTTCAATTTTCAAGCAGGTACCCATGGCTTGATCTTGTTCCATCACCTTTTCCCTCACATCGCTGATGGAACTTCAAAAAAGGAAGGCAAATCTATGATGGGAAATGGAATGTTTGAGAGAATATTCCCTTCATTATCGGCTCTTGTCACATCACTAATTTAATTGAAGGGGTACAAGCTAGGATCGTGATACATGGTGGCTATCAGATTAGAGATGACTAATGAGATTAAGTGGTGGCATGGAATATTTCTAAGGTGTTATCATCATTTTTGAGGAACACGTTGTAAAACAAAGGAGTGATGCTTGAGGAACATCCTTGATTATATTTTAAACTAGAAAAGATAGACAACTAAGCTTCAATGTTGAACGACTGGTTGTCAACTCACTCACACGAGCCATATTTGATCATTAATGGCTACAAATGCTAGTTGATCTACTTAATTAGGATCACTTGCTATTTTATTTCACCATTTGTAGTAATCGAGAGGTGAGGAATTGCTTTGGAGCCAGAGAAGAAATGTTTGATTCTGGAGCAAGTAATTGCAGAGGTAGTGAGATGGTTTTCCTGGGTAAGTGGGTAGTCATAAATGCCATGTTTCAATTATGCATGAGTTAGCTTGTGAGTTCTAATTTCATATGGTGGTGAGGGATTTAATTCCTTGCAATTTCTATTTTGGTTGGTTAGTATTATGTGGGTTTGACAATACTTTTCTACATATTCAATTTGAGAGCATTGGCTAGTGGGTTTTTCTACATGTGAAGGTTTGTTGGTTGTTCTATGTCTTGTCAGAATGAGTAAGCCTAGTGAATCCGTTAAGCTAATCAAGAGGTATAGGAATCTTAATATGCTTGAATTTCAAGATGAATTTCCTGAAATTGAACAATGCACGCCAAGAGCTCTTGCAACGCCAAAGGAGAAGAAGAAAATCCATAAGGATTCCAAGAAGGGTGGTGTTAGGAGTAATTACAACCTCAGGATTAGGTTTGTTAGTCGTGACCACTATGATCCTATTTGGAAATTCACTAAGTCTTGTGGGAATAAGAAAAATAAGTACCACAACTCTTAAGATTCTTGTATAGGGAGGCATAACTCTCCCATGGAGGATTCAGTTGGTCCTTTGAGCGATGACATAGATACTGACCCTAAACATGGATGATACCTTCCTAGTCTAGTAGAACAAGAGGATTTTGATGAGGGAGGGGTAGCCACTTCTCCAATTTTAGAAAAAATAAAGAGTAGGCATGCTTACTTTTATTTTGGAGAATTAGAGTAGCACCCTAGTTCTATTTTTGTTTTTGATAACACCAACGCCACAATGGCAGGCTCGTCCTCTTCTATGAACGTGTAACTTTTTTTTTTGGGTTCTGACATGGAGAATATTCTTTGATCGATGTGGACCAGAGGTTTTGGTGTTGTTACAACAATGGATGATGCATTTTGGAAGGTTGGTTGATCTTCTTCAATGAACTATATGGAGTTTTGTCTTTTTCTTTTTCCCCATATTGCAATGAGAAAATATAACTATCTTAAGGAAGTTTCTAAAATCAAAATGAAATTAAATGTCAAATGAAATGTAACTAAAATGGTAATTTGGCATGATGCTTGTTGCTCCCATAATTCTATAAATGGGATTTCAGGGCTAGTTACAAAGATTTAAATTTTGCGTATCAAGTGGTCTAGGTTGGTAATCTAAGATCTTGTCAGGGAAAATTGTAAATTCATGCACAAATGAATAGATTAGTATGGAGTATAGGATATAAGCTAGCTTGTAATGAACTTAACCATTTTTATAGTAGCAGTAGTATATAAATTAACATGCTAGTTTGAAAGAACATTCTCTCCTATGTGTGTTCTCTTCCAGATTATAAATGAAATGATTAAGGATATTTTTGTTTTCCTTCAATTATTTTAATTGAATGAGTGATTTTATTTTTTCTTTGATTCAAGGAATTGATTAAATTCTTAAATAAGATCATGGGTTTGTAAGGGAGGATTCTAGGATTGCTAAGTAGTTTTTGTTTTTGACACAAC
Organism: Sequoia sempervirens; assembly: GCA_007258455.2. NCBI lineage: Eukaryota > Viridiplantae > Streptophyta > Pinopsida > Cupressales > Cupressaceae > Sequoia > Sequoia sempervirens. The sequence goes on along the minus strand of VDFB02358134.1, from coordinate 34,975,518 downwards.
AAGTTGAATATTGTAATGCAATATGTTAATAGCCTTCAAATTACTAATTTAAATTGCTAACGTATTACAAGTTATTACAAATATGACTCAATTACCCAAATATAAGGCATAGGTTTGTTTTTTTGGTAATTTTGAATTCAAATGAGTCAATTCTACCCTTGACTAAGAGCACAAAATGAGAATGAAAATCATCTAAACACCTCCAATTACAACATATCAATATAAAATATCATCTTATTCTTTTCCTTAGATAGAAATTCATTAAAGGATCAACCAAATCCTTTAGGGATATATCTTCTTGCTCAAATATTCTTGATAAAATGGTACAGGAATATTATAAGGACATAATCAGGATTAACCTCCTAGGTTTCATAGAGCTTGAAGAGTAGAAATAAGGGCCTAGTAATCCTTGTTTGTTGGCCAATATTGCCTGTTATTATCATTGGATTGTGGCTAATTCATACAAATTAGAATAGATCAAGTTTGTTTCTTAAATAATAACCAATAGATTGGTGACTCCAGTGGGGAATATACTCATGGATTATGTGTCTCCATATCATAATTATTAGAGTCGAATAATTTGATAGTACAAGTGCATTTTTGGTCTAGGTTTGATATCGGTGATTCAATTCTCAAAAATGTTGCAAGAATATTTTGTGTTTCCCTTGAAATTGTTAAATCCTATCACGATATACCATGATTCAATGATTATTTTATAATTTCTCACTAAATATGGTTGGCGATTATAAGATCTCTACACTAGTATGCACTATTTGAGAGAATCCAGTAAAATACAATGAATATTTGTCGAGAAAAGATTAGGTAGACTTGAGCTCACATAATGAAATACCCTAATGGGAAGCTAGAGAAAAAATTTCAAAGGAATGTACTATTATCTTGAAAGAGTCAAAATATTTACTAGATCTGACCATTTGTTCAGATATTGAGTATTGAAACTTGAAAATTATTGTGTTGCAGAAAACATAAAGGATTCCTTTGTGACTTTGTTGATCAGGGAAGCTTAAATTGGAATCAACTCATGAATGAAACTTTATATTGTTCAAGTTTATTCCTCTATAAAGGAGGTGGTGACTCTATACAATGAATTTGATGAAGTTGTGATGATAGCTTTAGATCTACAAAGTTTTCTAGATAGAAGCACAAGTCAAAGTAGTTGCAACATATCCAGGTACTTCCCCTATTTTAGTTTCCAAGAAGCATAAATTTGTGTGAAAACCATATTGAATGATTTGGAAAAAAAAATTTCCCTATCAAGTGAATTGAACACTAATAAAGGGAATGGTAGTGATTATTCTGACATACTTCTAGGATATAGTTTGAAATATTTGCTTTGCATTGAGGAAGTATGCTTGTTTTGGAATCTTCCCATTAAAAGGCTCTAAGGAATAAATTTCTTTGAGTTATGAATTTTAAAACCATGATTAAATTAAGGACTAGGGAAGTGAATGATCAACTATGATGTTGATATTTGAAGTTTGTAAAGGGGTACTAGAAAATGTATTGTTTCCTTGTATCTCCCTACAAAATGTCAAGTAATAACATGTAGGGTGTGCAACCTATGTCATGCCATCAGAGAAATTTCTCTATTGGGAGGTATAGGCTATTAAACTTTAGTGGTATTTAGGGTTTCCCAAACCTTGTTCCTAATGATGTTAGGGAACATCTACCAAATTTTACAGGTAAAGGTTCTAAATCAGCTTATAGACATTTGCATACATTTAGGAATTTTATTGGAGATTACGAGACATATCATGAAGATGTGGCTATGAAATTAATTATTCAATCTCTAAAGGAAGGTGCTAGATATTAATTCTCATATCTATCGGTGTGTTCTATATCCTCATGGAATGAATTCATTGTAGCATTTACAGAACAACTTAGTGAAAGGATTAATCTAGGTTCAATAAGAAAAAAATCATGGAGATCCAAAAGGATGAAGATGAGTTGGTCCCAACTTTCAACCTCATATTTGCAAAGGAAATTAGGGATATTCCTAAAAACATGATACCAAGTGATGCAAAGTGTTTAATTATATATTTTTGTGCATTTGATGAGGAAATGAGTTATTTTTTGAGAGATAAGGAGCTAGTAATATTACATCATGCATACCAAATTTCTATGTTCATTGAAAGCAACACAAGATATTCAATGATGAAAGGATATATGGTTGCAATTTTCAGCTATTTTAGCACATCTCATATAAGTGGATAAGAAAATAGAAGTTATTCTAATGATAAAGAAACTATGAATATTTTGGTTTGTCAATCATCACTTGGTGCAACTAATAATGAATCTAGAAATGAACATCATCAAATTTCAAGCATTGCTAATAAAATGTCTTTTGTTTAGGGATTGTCTAGTATGAAAAGATATAAGGAAGAATCACCATATGACCTATTTGCATGTTTTTTGGATGCCTTGTTGGAAATTCCTAATAGTCTTAGACCAGAAAATGCAATATGCATTGACTTGTTCTATGAAATTTTTGATCCAAGACTAAGTACCTTTCCTAAGGAATTGAATCCCCAAGGTTTTGATCAAATAATTGATTGGATAAGAATTACTGAGGAAGCTAGGTGTGATTATACAAAAAGTATGAAATCCCAAAGTGTCATTAGTGGCTTTCCTATTGCATAGAATCACAAGACTGTAATGCTAGTAATTTAAAAGGGTGTATCAGAAAGTAGACATCTATCTTGTGGTATGGGTAAGGATTGTGATTATAACCAATCCATAAAAAACCTATGTGCAAATTAGTATGCTAGTAATGAAGAGAAATATTTATTTGGAAGTGTTGTGGATGTTTCATCACAAACCAATGGTCAAGGTACTAAAAATGAGAGTTTTAAATATCATTTTGAACAATTTGAGCTAATTGCATGTGGTAATGAATTGCCTTGTGATGATGATTAAAGGGAAAGTGAAGTTTCTAATTATTTTTTTGAGGAGAATGAATCCTTCTCTAAGGATGATCTAAAAGCTTTTTCTTTGCATGATGGATGCAATAATATTTATGCTCAAGAAATATTTTCCCTACACATAAATGAACAATTTACATGTGATGGATACCTAGAGTGCAATCCAATCATGTCAGAACTAGAGCATGCTAATTTTGTGAATGATGATGAATTTGAAGACAAGAATGTGTGTGTTCAGTATCCTAAGTCTATGCATAATGATAGGAATGATGAAGATTTTGGTACTAACCAATAGGATTATGTCCTAGTTGTTCATGATTGTCTATATGAATCAAAAATGGAATATGCAAGATTTTTTGAAAAATGGATAATGATTGTGTTTGACAAATAATATATTGATGAGTAAAGGGATGAAGAAGCTTGTTCAACTACTAATGATAAGAAATTAGACTATAAGGATCCTTTCATATTTGAGTAAATATACTTATTAATGGATGAGGTACATGAGTACCTTGCTACTGACCCTACTAATTTTGAGTTATTTGAGCCATCCTTTGAAACATTTTGTTTTGAGCTAGATAGTGATTTGAAGAATGAACTAGAACATGTTAAAAAACCTAAAATGGAAGTATTATTTGATACATGGGATATGATTGATAATGGGATTTCTAGTGATGACCCTGGTTTGAATAAAAGAAAAGATGTTATGGGTTGCGATGAATAAATTTCCCATGGAAGTGGATCATATGGCAATATGAATGGTTCACACTTCTCTAGTGAATGAAAACACTAGTTTGAGAGTATGCCTCTATATGAATGTTTTCCTGGCATAGGACATAAAATAGGGGATGATTTCAAGGTTTTATATGATTATCATACTAATTCTGAGCTACTTGAAGTGGAATTCCAATGTGACTTCAAAGGGTTAGGGAAAATGTTTCTAGATGGAACTATTGAGAAAAATATTTATGAATTTTTTTTAGTATGATGTACAAATTGAAACTAATGTCAACCCTTATGGTATTAATGATCAAATAGACTATAAGTGTTTTCCATTTCCCATTTGGTTGGATGAGTATTTGGTGGAATATGATTGTGAACTGAGCAAGGAAAAATGCAACACTAGTTATGGATTCTAGTTAATGTCTAATTTCATGTTTCTATTGGATGGGGTTAATCATGACAAGGGTAAGTTTAGAAATATGTCCATAGTGGTTGATTGTAGTGGTCACAACATGATCAGCTTGTTGGAAATTCATGAAAAGGTTTTCAACCTCGATCTAGTGTAGACAACATAGAATAAAGTTTTTGACAAAGGAAAATGATGGTTTTAAGTTTTTGGGAACCTAGGCCCACAATTTGGCAGATGAAGTCTATTGAATTGCAGAGAGCAGGCTAAAAGCTTGTATATCCAAAAGGGATTTTGAGAAAATTTGAAATGGGAAATACATTGTACATGATGGAGCTTATAAAATTTTGAAGAATTTTCTCATCCCCCATGGAATTGGTTTGCATTTTAAAACCCTTGTCCCCATGAGTAAGTAGGGTTTTTTCTTGTTAAAGCACTCAAGCTTTCTAATCGCATGTTGAATTGCTATACCATTCTCTGGTTCCTTAAGTCATCTTTTGAGCCACTATGCATGTTTTTTTACCAACCCCTTTGGTTAGAAGCACCAATTACCAATTGTCCCATCGACCTTAGTCTTTTCCTAAGTTGGGTCTTAATTTTCCCTAATGACTTAAGCTTAATTCATCAGCCTATGAGGGTAATATCACCATTGGCCTAAAGAAGGCCCTTTATTAAATACTAACCTTGTCATGTGTGCAGCTTATGAGATTCGAGGATACGGGAAGAGATCCTAAGCATACACTGCCAGCTCACGGGTTATAAATGTTGGCTTGTTAAAAGCTACAAGGTTAGCAAAACGAAGAAAAATTTCTTCATAAATATGTGGGGCCCAGTCTCCACTACCAAGTTCCCAAAACTAACACCTATGATCAGATCTTGGGGACAACATCCACCATTCCCCGTTGGTTTGTTAGAAGAAAGTGAACCCCTATTAAAAGCAATGAGATTATAGAGATCTCGACACGTGCACCAGTCTACCTCTTTTGTGAGATGGGTGGAGCCTGCTAATAGAGGAGTTTCCATCCGAGGTGGGTTAACATCGTTGGCTGAGGACACATCAGTGAAGCACCGCTAGATTTCAAGCCTAGTTAACTTAAATGGAGTAGTTTGATGTGCCATCTCAGTGTGAGATCAATGGTATATATTCAAAGTTTATAAAATGACAGCTGATAGCCATTTTCACTCTACAACCGATTGGAATTAATGATATACTCTCTTCAAGTGTGATCAAATTGATCTTCATGCATGTGGAGACTTAATTACTAGCAATCATGAAGTGCAACCTATATATTTCCATGCACTTTAGAATTAAATAGTGACAATGTGCATGCCAATGAACTGTCCCATTTTGTGCATGTGTTTTTCATTCAACATTGGTAATCGATAACATCAACTTGCTTAATAAATAGAAGTGATGAGTTCTTATTTTCACCATAGAAATTAAGTTGTCAAGTCCTCAAGTTGTTGTAGAAAGTGGAGGTTGAGAGTGTATGTTGTCTTGTTGCAAAATGAGCAGGCTTGGATCTTCATCAATTCCGGTATGAATGTCTGCTCGGATCCAGTCATAGAAGCCCCACAATGGAGACCTAGGAAAGAAACAATGTGATCACAAGCATGCCCAAGAGAAGGAATATTTACCAATGATTGGAAAATTAAGTTTCCAATTGAAACATTAGGCCAAGAGCTTGAAGCAGGTAGGAATAAAATGAGAAGAAGTTGTTGGGCCCTCTAGCACGACTCATCAGAAGCTTCAGTATAGTCAGGGCTCATTTCTTCAACAAAATTCTCCCATTGACGTTACTGATAGCTTAGGGGAAACTCAAACATAGACTGATTCTAGTTACCACTGGTATCTAGCGACCTTGGGTTGAGCTATATCCCCTGAGGCAAAGGTGCTATCTATCCCTCCTTTGGCTATCAAGACTTCTAGAGGAAGGGATGCCACTATGATGAAAGAAGATAAGGTCAAAGAAGGAGTTGAAGTATCATCTCAATCCCTTGCTACTACTCAGAGTGGTCGTTTGTATTGGGGTATGTGTGTTGCTAGTAAGGGTTCATCTAGTTTGTGAAAAGGTGGTGGTCAGTAAATTTTTGTGTTGATAAATGATTTTTGGGGTTGTTTCTTTCTCTTTGCATGTGTGGCACAATTCTGGGGTGTTGAATGTGAACTGTGTGCCCTCATGGAAATATGGGCATTGGTTTTGTTGCTTGCTTGGAGGTGGAGGAAAATTTTGGTGGCACTTTTCTTCTTCCTCACGATGGCTACTAAAAATTTTCTTTGCCTGTCACAACTGAATTAGCATATGGGGGAATTTTTTAAATGCAACTGAAATGAATTTTTGTATTGAAATTACATTTGAGCTAGTAGCTTGTTGGCTCCCTTGTTCTATAAAAGGGAATTCAAGGTTCATTTGCAGGGGATTGAATTCTGGTCAAATTTTGAGTTAGGTGTCTATATGGGTAGAATATTAGGCATAAAATAGTAAATAGAATATTTATCTTATCTTGATCTCTGATTAACATATGTAATTATCATATTTATGGTATTACAAAAATGGTTGATGTAGAAAATGAACATATGATTCTGGTATATGTACTCTCCTAGTGTAAATTTGTGTGAATTTTAAGTGAAATGTTAAGGATATCTTCATTCATCTTCAAATATTTGTTTGATTGTATGTATCTATTCTTGCTTTGATTCAAGTAATCAATTAAAATGCTTAAATGGGGTTATAAATTTGCATTTATTTACAAAGGATTTGATAAGAAGCAATATACTATAAGTTGTGAGCTCCATAATGCAAATTTATTGTGAGGGTAGTCCATTTAATCAAATTTAAAATCATTTGTGTGTTATTGATCTTTTTATATGTGACTTTGGTGCCCTTTGGAACAAGGCACTGGTCTCTTTTCAAATGTTCACATAAAGGGTATATAAATTTGTCCATTCAGTGACTAGCTTAAGGTTAGAATGCAAATTCATTTTAAAATTCAATTACAATCATAATGAGGTATTTGTATGAAGTTCTTCCTTTGTTCCTGGTAGATTAATGGATATTTTCTTGAAAATTAGCCATCCTCTAAGAGAATGATGTTGTTTACCATTGTTAGGAACTAATCTATAATGTGATTTGTCATTCATTGAGGGAAGTTAAATATCCCTTAGGAACACCCTCTTGGTCCCATAAAGCCTAAAGTGTAGAAGATTTTAGTCCTCAACTAAGTCTTATCAGTTGGCCATTCACTATAAGGGTCTTGAATATATGAATTGGCTATGCTTTAGAGATTCCTTAAGTGTATTGGAAAAAAACCAACAGAATGGTGACTCTGGTGGAGAAATTATCCTCCAAACATAGATGCCAAATGCATAGTCAAAGGGTTAAATGGACCCGAAAATCTTGATTGGAAAATAACAAATTCTTAAACCTGGAAAATACTTTGAATGCAGCAAAGATTTAGGGATCCAAAAATGACTATGTTGTGGAAGATAGCCCAAAATATATATTTCTTGTAAAGAATATTCATCTCAATTGAATTTCAATCCTTTGGAAGGAGGTTGCAACTCTGACTCAAATAACCTATCAAAGAACATATCAATTGATCGGATCTGCAATCTAAAAGGACAAAGAACAATTATCTGCTACAAATAACCAAGTATTTTCATAGAATTTGAAGAAATTGAAGTGCATTATGGGTAGATCAAGATAAATTTTCCATACCTGAGAAATAAATGGTTCCCTAATGAGTCAATTAGCACTATCTAAGGGAATAATAACAATATTTAAGCATGCTTTTGCGTAATCTCCATGTTTTGATGAAAAGAGCATGTTAAATTGTTAAGATCTTAGGTAGCATTTTGTAAGAAATACAAATGCGAGAGGCTTAGTATTATATTTGTAAAGGAAATTGAAGTAATGTTGTATAATTATTGAGTATATTCACAATTCCTTTTCAAGAATTAAAAGCAAATTGTCAATTCATGCTATCCTATTTATATATGGAGAAAAGTATGCAAGGTGAGCAGTCATTGTCCCACCAAGGCATCTTCAGTACTACTCGGTATAGAGCTATCAACTTTGACAATATTGGTGGGTATCTAAATTTGGTAGCACTAAAGATCAGGGACAAGATTCCAGGTTCAGTGGTGAAAATATAGTATCAACAAATAAGCATGTACAAGAATTCATTGATATGATGGGTGATTATGAGATAGATTGTGAGGATGTGGTTATGAAGTTATTTGTAAAATCTCTAAAGGAAGATGCAATAGATGGGTTCTCTTTTCTGCTCAATTCCTCTATATATTATTGGAATGAGCTTAAGACAACCTTCATTGGTCAAATTCATGAAAGGGTAAACCCAATTGTTACAAGAAGGAATTTCATGGAAATTTCTAGGGATAAAGGGGAATTGGTCCCTGTTTTCAATCTTAGATATGAAAAATCCATCAAGGAAATTCCTAAACATGTGATACTAAATGTTATAGAGTGTTTGGTTGTATATTTGGGAGCATTTGATATAAGAATGAGTTTCTTGTTAAGGGATAAAGAGATTGCTACTTTACAACAAGCTTAATAAAAGGCCACAAATATTGAGAATAATTTGAAATACTCAATTATGATGGGACCTACAATGACTAGCATGACTAGCTCTAGTAGAATTCTAGCTACTAAGCCAAGTTCATCAAGAAACAAAAGTATCTGTCAGGAAGAAGAGCTTTTATACGTTGTATCTACATTACTTCCCAGAGATGTAAAGCATGAGCGAGCATCAAACTCACATCAGCCAAGGATGGGAAGGAATAATTTTATTTCCTCTATTGGAAAGTTGTATGAAATGAAAATACATACAAATGAGTCACCATATGACTTGTTTTCAAGATTCTTGGATTTTTTGATGGATATACCCAAGAGTTTTAGGCCTAATGATCTAATGTGTAGTAATTTGTTTTGTGAATCCTACATATTAGGATTGAGCTAGTGGTCTAAGGATTAGAAGCCCCATAGCCTTGATCAAGTATTAGACTAGATTAACATTGTGGTTTAAATTGAGCATGGTCATATACCCATAGTTGTTTCCTAGAATGGGGGAATAATTGCCACAGTGAGGAGAATTAGAGATTGGAACTAATAGATCAAGGAGAAGCATCAAATTCCAAGCAGTTAATTGTTCAATGTTGTCATTTTACAAGCAACATGGAAGCAGATTCATGTGATAGTGATGAGAATGAAGAGATAGAATGTGAGAACAAGGATATGGTACACAATTACCTTCCTTGGGATGTCATAAGCTGTGAGCAAACATAAGAGAAATATGATGAAACCTCACAAATTGAGTCAACTAACACTTATCATGCATCGAATTATGATGAGAATACTTCTGGTCCTAGTACTATAACATAAATGAGGAATAAAAGTGATGAGGTTGAGCTGAGAAAATCCTCCATTGAATATGATTCTTCCTATGAAGTGGATATGGAATCCCTTGCATCTAGTAGGGGATATGTTAATAGCTTGGAGAGTGTGTGCTTTCTAAGCAGTGAGCAATTTTCTTCATGTGAAGAATTCTCTAAATGTGGGTCAATTGTCTTGAACACAGATGATGAGGAGGATGTTGAGAATGTTTTTCTATGCCCCTCAAGTGACTACACTAATTATTAGTATACTAATGATCAGATTTGTTGGGATCATGCCATTAAAGATGATGAGATACATCCAATTATCATGTATGTATGGAAAAATCCCTTATTTTGTGAACCTCCATTGGACCGAGAGAATATAAATGATAATTCTTATTGGTTTAGAAGCAATCCTCTTTTTGAAGATGCCCCTAATGACTATTTGTCAAGTGGTACTAGTGGATGTGTTATGGATGATAGAAGAAAAAATCAAGGTAATATTGGGCTTGGCAACTATGCCTCTAAAAATAGTACCCCTGACTTGATAATCTCCCAACTAAATGGAGGTTGTGATAATGCAGACACTAGCGAATTGGTTTCCCTACATGTAATTGAGCAAGCTGTACTTGATAAGCACCCAAAAGCTGATTTAGATTTGTTGACACCCAATTGTGATGGTAGCCCATATAAGGAGGAAGTTCAAGACTGTAATGTCTTTTTTGGATGTAGTATGGATGTTCAAAAGGATGTACATGATTGTACTAACTTTCCTTTGGTGATAGGCTATGTACTTGAAGATGTAATTGAAATATTAACTACTCAAGTTTCACATGATGATTGCATGAATATTCATGCAACATTATTTTATGTTAGGGAGAAAGAATTACTTGATGATTCTGAAGAGTATGAAAATATTGTAGCATTATTTCAATATGAAGTTGTAGTGGAACTCTTTGCAGATACTCCTCTTATGGACCTAATCATGGAACTTATTTGTGATAAATAAATTGACAATAGATCTGATCATTTTTTCTTCTGTGAACCCATAAAATATTGATCAAATTTGTTCCAAAGTGTCTATGGGATTTTCAGTTTTGATGAGCAAAAGAAATATGATTGCACATTTCATGACAACGTGGAATATGAGAGCTTCACCTTCCCAGTATAGTTTGATGAACCTCTGATGGAGAGGAATAAGTGTAACAAAGCTACTTCAAGTGTCATAGGTAGTATTTATTATGTTCATGCTAATAACCTAGGATTGCACAATGTTCATGTAAACCCACTACAAGTAAAACAAGCCAAAGTCTTTGATAGAGGAAAGAATTATCATTGACGTTTTGGAGGCCTAGGGCCTCCATCTTCTGGAAATAAATTTCCATGTATATTTTTTGAATAGTGTACATAGGTTGGCTTGTTTGCTTTCTTTTGTGTTTGCTTACCTTGTCCAGGTAAGCTCCTAGGTTTTGGTCCTCTACCCTAGTTTGCTTCAACATAAGATTCAAATTCTCGCTATACAGACTGGGGGTATACGTCCCAGAGCATGAGACGCTAATGAAGCTTATAAAATTCTAAAGAATTTTCTCATCCCCCATAGACTTAGTTTGCATTTTAAAACCCTTGTCCCCATGAGTAAGTAGGGGTTTTTCTTGTGAAAGCTCTCAAGTGTTCTAATCGCATGTTGACCTACTTTACTGGTATCTTGTTCCTTAATTCATCTTTTGAGCCACTATGCATGTTTGTTTAGTGACCCCTTTGGTTAGAAGCACTGGTCAACAATCATCCCATCAACCTTAGTATTTTCCTAAGTTGGGTCTTAATTTTCCCTGATGAATTAAGCTTAAGTCATCAGCCTACGAGGGTCTTGTCACCATCATCCTAAAAAAGGCTCTTTGTTAAATTATAACCTTGCCATGTGTGGATTTTCTAATATTCGAGGCTATGGGAAGAGATCCTAATTGTACCCCACCAGCTCACATGTTATAAATGTTGGCTTGTTAAAGCCTGCGAGGTGAGTGAAACAAAGATGCGTGTCTTCATATGGATGTGGGGACCAGTCTACACTACCAAGTTAATGGCCTATGGTTCCAAAACTAATAGTTGTGATAAGATCTTGGGGACAATCTCCATCATTCCTAACTGGTTCACTAGAAAATAGTGAATGCCAGTTAAAAGTAGCAAGATCAGCAAGATCTCAACACATGAAACAATCTACCTTGTTTGTCAGATGGGTGGAGCTTGCTGATAGAGGACTTTCCATCTGAGGTGGGTTAACTCCAATGGCTCAGGACACATCAGTAAAGCACCATTGGATTTCAAGCCTAGTCAACTTAAACAGAGTCATTCGATGCACCATCTTGATGTGAGATCAATGATCTATATTCAAAGTTAATATTTCTCTCTGCAACTAGTGGGTATTAATGATATACTATCTATGGGTGTGATCAAATTGATCTTCGTACATGTGGAGACTTAATTTTTTGGCAACCATGAAGTGCAATATGCAGATTTCCATGCACTTGATAATTAAATGGTGACAATGTGCATGCCAATGAACTGGCCCAGTTTGAGCATGTTTTTTCATTTAGTGTTAGTAATCTATAACATCAGATTTCTCAATAAATAGAAGTGATGAGTTTCTATTTTTTCCATAGCAATTAAGTTATCAAGTCCTCAAGTTGTTGCAGAAAGTGGAGGTTGAGAGTGTAGGTTCTATAGTTGCAAAATGAGCAGGCTTGGTTCTTCATCAATGCTTATGCAGAGGTCTTCTTGGCTCCAGTCATAGAAGCCCCACAATGGAGATCCAGGATAGAAACAATGTGATCAAGAGGATTCCTAGGAGAGGGAATCTTCACCAATTATTTCTAGATGTAGTCACCAATTGAAAGATTAGGCCAAGAGCTTGAAGGTGGCAGGAATAAAATGAGAAGTTGTCAAGCCCTTTGGCGAGAATCGTTGGATCCTTCGGTATGGTTGTGACTCATTTGGTAGACAAAATTCTCCATTTGATGTTACTGAAAACTTGGAGGAAACTAAAATGGAGAATGAATCCAGTTACCGCCAGTATCTAGCAACCTTGGGTCGAGCTCTATACCCTAAGGTAGAGGTGCTATATATCCCTCCATTGGCTATAAGGACTCAGAGTGGAAGGGATGTCATTGTGATGAAAGAAAATAAGGTTGAATAAGGGATTGAAGTCTCATCTCCAACCCTTGCTACAACTCAAAGCGGCCATGTGTACCAGGTTATGTACGTTGCTGGTAAGGGGTCATCTAGTTTTTGAAAAGGTGGTGGTCAGTAAATTTTTGTGTTGATAAATGATTTATGGGGTTGACATTTTCTCTTTGTGTTTATGGCATAATTTTGGGGTGTTGAATGTAGACTATGTGCCCTCATAGTGGCATGGGCATTGGTTTTGTTGCTTGCTTGGAGGTGGAGGAAAATTTTGGCAGGACTTTGCTTCTTCCTCATGATGGATGCTGAAATTTTTCTTTCCCCATCTCAACTGAATTAGCAAGTGGGGAAATTTTGGAAATGAAGTTGAAATGAAGATGAAATGAATTTATGTATTGAAATTGCATTTGAGTCGATAGCTTGTTGGCTCCCTTGTTCTATAAAAGGGAATTTAGGGCTCATTTGCAGGGGATTGAATTTTGGTGAAATTTTGAGTCGGGTGTCTGTCTGGGTAGAATATTAGGCATAAAATAGTAAATAGAAAAGTTATCTTGTCTTGAGTTCTGATGAACATATGTAATTAAATGATTTTATAGAAATGGATGATATAGAAAAAGAACATATGATTCTGGTATATGTGCTCTCTAAGTGTAAATATTTTTTAATTTTGAGTGAAATATTAAGCGTATCTTCGTCCATCTTCAAATATTTGATTGAACGTATGTCTCTATTCTCTCTTTGATTCAAGTAATCAATTAAAATGCTTAAATGGGGTCATAAATTTGTGTTTATTTACAAAGTATTTGATAAGAAGCCATATACTAGAATTTGTGAGCTCCATAATGCAAAGCTATTGTGACGGTAGTACATTTAATCATATTTAAAATCATTTATGTGTTACCAATCTTTTTATATATGACTTTGATGCCCTATGGGACAAGGAACTAGTCTCTTTTCAAATGTTCACATAAAGGGTATATAAATTTGTCTATTCAGTGACCGGCTTGAGGTCAGAATGAAAATTCATTTTCAAATTTAATTATAATCACAATGAGGCATGTGTATGAAGTACTTGATTTTTTTCTGGTAGATTAATTGATATTTTCTTTAAAACTAGCCAACCTTTGAGTGAATGATATTGTTTACCACTGTTCTGAACTAATCTATGATTTGATTTGTCATTCATCGAGAGTTTCAAGCTAAATATCCCTTAGGAACACCCTCCTTGGTCCCAAAAATCCTAAACTATAGAAGATTCTAGTCCTCAAGTAAATCTTGTCAGTTGGCCATTCCCTGTAAGTGTCTTGAATATAAGAATTGACTATTCTTTAGAGATTCCTTAGGTGTACTGGAAAAACACCAACAGTACAGTCATTTGAATATTGTACATATGGTGTGTTTGCTATGGTCCGGTTCTCTTTTCTTGTCTAGGAAAGTCATAGTTTTGATTCTTTGTGCTTTGTCTACTTCAACCTAAGATTTTAGGATCTTGCTATGTTCTAGAGAAACAAACACCCCAATAGGAGCCACTAATGAAACCCGTAAAATAATTTGGTTCCATTTCTAAAATCTATAAAATTTGGTTTATTTCAAGTATTTAGACTTAGGGTTTGTCCAATATCAATGCCTCTAGGTTGTGTTGTCAAAACCCTTCCTAAATAACCTTTAAATTTTTTTCCTTCTCAGTGTTGGAATATGTCGTTCACCCCTACCACTTGTTATGAATCAGTTAAGTCATAACTTATGTCATGGAATTTGTTATATTACCTAACCCTCATGCCTTGGTTTGAAATATATTTTATAAGATGGACTAATCGACCTTATTTGGCCTTTATATCCTTTGATAAAATTATTTTAATTCTTCTAAGGCCTTTTCATACATGGTCCTAGACATTCCCCTTCTTAAAAAAACTTATCAGCATGTGCAAAATTGTCCCACTTAAGTTAGGTCTACCACTTTTGTACATCACTCATTGTAGATACCTTTGTGAATGCATGACTTGCATTAGTGATGTGCGATGAATTGTGTTTCCTCTATATCACATCCCTGATAGGTTATGGGTCTTGAGTTTTGCATTAGTGATGTGCGATAAATGTGTTCCTTTTATTATCATTGGTTTTCTATATCACTAATAGATTGTCGGTTTTGTGTCATCAATTGGTGATGCTTGATAACCTTTTGTGCTCTTTGAATTTTATTTTGTCACTCATCGTGGATTGGTTGTAATCTTTGAGTCAAAAAATAGCCATGAGAAATGTGGTCATATGTTCCAATATTATATTGCTGATTTGAATTGCTCTTTTGAATGATATCTCTTGTGCCTTTTATTTTCAAGTAGATACATGTGGCTTGATCCTGTTCCATCACCTTTCCTCTTGCATCGTTGATGAAACTTAGGAAAAGGAAGGTAAATCCACAATGGGCAATGGAATGTTTCACAAAATTTTTCCTTCACTACCCACTCTTGGCACCTCCCCAATTCAATTGAAGGGGTATGGGCTATGACAAAAATACATGATGGCTATAAAATTAGAGATGAATAATGAGATTAAGTGGCAATGTGATAGCAATCTGAGGTGTTATCACCATTTTTGAGGCACAAGTTGTAAAAGCAAGGAGTGATGTTTGATAAGTCTCATTGATTATGTTTTAAATTAGAAAATATCAACGACTAAGATTCAAAGTTGAGTGGCGAGTTGTCATCTCACTCACATGAGCCATATTTCATCATTAATGGCTACATGCTCTAGTTTTTGTACTTAATGAGGATCGCTTATTGTTTTATTTCACCATTTCCAACCATCGAGAGTTGACGAATTACATTGGAGCCAGAGAAGAAACATGTGAGTCTAGAGCAAGTAATTGCTAACGCAGTGAGGTAGTTTTCCTAGGTAAGTGGGTATTCTGGTGCAAGAGCACCTAGTGTTGTTGTTTTTCCTCCAATAGGAAATTTTGTCAAATTTCAATTGTCATCATAAAAATCATGTAAAAAGGTTCATATAAGGTCATATTTAATGTATTTGAGTCATAAAATAAGGTCTCTAGGTGATTGTAAAGTCAAGTTGTGAAATGTTACAAAAGTTGTAACTTTGTTGCAAAAATGCAAAAATGTAAAATTGCACAAAGACTAGAAGATGAAGAGTCATGCTTGTAAAATGAGTTGGTAGGACAGTTGTAACTAAGGGGCAGCCCAAAATATTTTTGGGAACATCCTTTTAAGGCCTTGTGAAGGCAAGTGAAGCATTCTAGTTGGCATCTTTAAAGAAAGTTTTGAAATAAAAGTATTATGTCTGTTGTAGTAGCATTTTCACCTAGATTTTCAGACCTTGTATGGTTTATACAAAAAACATTGGTTGTGTTCTCAAGTTTTATTCTTAAGAGTAGTTTGTTAGCATTATTTTTGAGGTTATTTGAAGATTTTTCATCAATTGTAGAGTCTTAAGAGCCATTTACAGAGGGTTGCGTAAAAGCCTTTAAATTGAGGGTTTGAGAGTCTAAGTTGTAAATAACAACTATTCCACCGATTTAGGAATTATAGGTTAGTGGAATAGGTTAATGTAGGGATTTTTTTGTTGTGTGTGATTGTAAACTCATAGGAAGTAAAGATACAACATTCATGTTGCTACCCAGAAGGAAAATTTTGAGTTTTTTCGATGAAAGTTGATGGTTCAAGGATGGAGCTGGCTTAACATGTAGGGTTCAAGGCTTGGAGGTGGTTTATTCTCCACGAGAAGACCTATTTTTAGATGTTTAAGGCTGTGGAAAGGTCTAAGGAGGTTTGGAGTACATATTTTCTGCAAACCCTCATTGTATGAAGTATAGTTTAAGCCTAAAGCAAGGGTTTCATTATTTGTTTCCTTAGTAATTTTTTTCTTGAAGAGGATGATTGATTTGGTGGTTTTTGGTCCTTATTAATGGCTTACCAGAAAAAAATTAGACATGCATCAAGTTTAAAGGGTAGTTTCTTTGTAATTTAGGTCTAATTAGGGCTCTTGTGACTTTGGGACAGTCAATTATTATCATATATTTTTTGAAACAAGTGTACCTAGTGTTTAATTATGTTGAATGAGGCCCAAATGGGTCCTAGAATATAGTTTTGGTTTTGGAGATTCAATATGGTGTTAAAGTTATAAATGATTTTAGCTTATTGGACTACTACTAGAGTTTTGGTCTTTGGGTGCAAGAATTTGTGAATCTAATAAAATAGAGTTATAAGGAAGTTATTTGGTTTTTTTCATGTTAAAATAATGATGTTTGAAGTTTTTTTGGGGTTTGGTAAAAGTTATAAGAATAATGGGATTATTTTTTATCTTTTTTTCTTATGGAAACAAGTTGCAAAGAAGTGTAATTTGGTGAATGGTGGATATGTTGATTGATTCAGAGTTTTGAGATTTTATTTTTGTTTCGATTCAATCAAATTGATGATAGTTAAGATGTAATTTAGTTTGATAAAGTTTTGGAAGCTTGTTTTGTTGGTTTAGTACCTTGTAGCTATGTGGAATCAAGATACAAAGATGTGGATTTGGTTGAAAGTTTAAATGAGTTTTTGGTGAATTGTTAATTAATATTCTCAAGTTGTTGTTTTGGTCATGAGTACCCCTAAAGGTTGTAGATGATATGCATCATATTCATACATTCCCTATTTCAATTATGCATGAGTTAGCTTGTGAGTTCTAATTTCTTGGGGTGGTGAGGGTTTTAATTACTTGCAATTGCTATTTGGTTTGGTTAGTATTGTGTGGGTTTGAGAGTTCTTTTCTACAAATTCAATTTGAGAGCTCATGTAACTAAAATGGTAATTTGGTATGATGCTTGTTCCTCCCATAATTCTATAAATGGGATTTTAGGGCCAATTAGAGATGTTCAAATTTTGGGTCTCAAGTGGTCTAGGTTCGAAAAATGAGCTCATGTAATGGAAAATTATAAATTCATACATAGATGAATAGATTAGTATGGAGTCTACTATATAAGATCATTTCTAATTACCTTACTTAGTTTTAAAATAGCATCAGTATATAAATTAAAATGCTAGTTTGAAAGCACATTCTCTCATATGTATGTTCTCTTGCAGATTATAAATGAAATGATTAAGGATATTTTTGTTTTTCTTCAATTGTTTTAACTAAATGCTTGATTTTATTTCTACTTCAGTTCAAGGAATTTATTAATTTCTTAAATAAGATCATCAATTTGTAAGGGAATATTCTAGAATTGCTAAGTATTTTTTGTTTTCGGCACAATGAGTTGAATATTGTAATGCAATATGTCAATAGCCATCGAATTACTGAGTCAAATTACTAAGGTATTATAGGTTGTTACAAATGTGACCTCATTACTCAAAGACAAGGTACTAGTCTATTTGTTTGGTTATTTTGAATGCAAATGAGTTAGTTCAACAATTGATCAAGAGCACAAAATTAGAATAAAAATCCTCTAAACACCTTCAATTACAATATATCAATATGAAATATCATCTAATTCCTTGCTTTAGGTAGAAATTCATTTAAGAATTAGAAAAATCTTTGAGGGATTCTATCTATTTGTACTTGATAGGGATGTATCTATTTTCTCAAATGTTCTTGATAAAACAATAGAGGAATATTATAAGAACATAATCAGGATTACCCTCCTAGGTTTCACAAAGCTCGAAGAGTAGAAGTAAGGGCCTATCAAAACTTACTTGTTTGTTGGCCAATCCTTACCTATTCTTATTATTAGATTGTGGCTAATTCATAGGAAATGGATAAGATCAATCTTGGTTCTAAGAAAATAACCAACAAAATGCACTCAAAATAAAAAAAAAATAGAATGTTCAAAACTCGGGTTCACCAAAATGAAATATATAAAAATAGGTGTAGGATTTCAAACACATATGGTTTTATACTAAATTTGGAATGTTTCACTAAAATTACTATAAATAAAAAGGGGAAAATGGGGTGAATGAACCTATGTATTCTTCTATTTCATTTAGGATATTAGATCCCTCAAGATAAAATTCAATTTCAACCCTTAGGTCTATGAGGATTCTTGCAATTTCCATTTTTTTGTTAGGTGGTGGAACCCTGAAATTTTATTGTTCCACTCGTCTTAAAATGTTTTGAATTTGCTTTCCTCTTGGTTTGTCAAAGGTTAGGGTTTAGGGTTTTATTTTGGGAGTTTTTTTACTTAGAATATTTTCTCCTTTGTCTAAACCCTGGGTGTTTCAGTTTATTCCTTTGTTGACCTGATGTGGTCGATTCCCTATCATGTTTGAAACAATTTGATTCATTGAAGTCAATGAAATGACCAACCCCTTGGGTTTGGCATTTCTTGTTACTTTTTGCTAAATTTTTCACGTGCCTAGGTCCAAGAAATTTCTTTGTTTTATAAGGTTGACTAATTGGCCTTCTTTGGCCTTTACATCCTTTGCATAAAATGATTTTAGTCTTTTGAGGCATTATATGACATTGTCCTAGAAGGTCCCCTCATTAAAAGAACATGTAAGCACATGTGTAATTGGTTCACCTAAGTTCTCATTCATTGCCTTGCATATTGCTCATCACAGATTGTCTCTAGACCACTAGCCTCAAATTAGGAATGCAGAATGAACTTATCCCCTTTGTATTGCTCATTACAGATGGAGTTTTATCCTTAAGTTTCAAGGTAGCAATGATTGATGTAAGTAGTATATTTTGTATCACTAACCTTTATCACTATTGCTAATTGCTTATGAGTTCTCAGTTATAAATTAGGGATGTGTGATGAATTCTTTTATTCCAATGCTACTTAACGGGTGTGAAATATTACGAAGGGTGATACTTTCTTAGCCCTTGATCTCTTTATATGGGCATGTGGTATGATCCTGACCTATCGCTAATGGTTCTCCATCACTAATATGTTTTGATTATTGTAAAGTGAATCAACAATGGGCAATAGAACTGTTGTTCCTTGTGCCCATTGCACTGCCTCAAGCAATCACCATTTCAAATGAAGTTCCAAAGCATATATAAGTGACGAGAGATGGAATATCTAGTGGAATATTCCCCTCATTGTTGAGTCTTAATGCATCATGGATTCACTTGAGGGAGCATGAAATAATGTTCCAATGTGTGATGGTTGTCAGATAAAAGGTGACTAGGGTGTTTAAAGGGTTACATGGCAGCATCCAGTGGGCATCGCTAAAAGGAAACAAAGGCACGAGAGTGAATAATAGCCATAGATGAATTTTTGAAGCTAGAGGATCAATGGCTAGGATTCAAAATTCAATGGATTATTGTCTGTTTGTTCATGTGAGCTTTACTTTGAACATTAATGGTGGATCATAGGTCTAGAAATTTTCCATAAAGAGGGGTTATCCACCATTTTCTTTCATAGTTGCAATAGACAAGACCTGAAGAACTGGTCTAGAAATAGAGAAGAAGGTGTGGAGAGATTAGGTGAATAGTTGCAAAGGCTTTGAAGTCATTTTTTTCCCAGGTAAGTAGGTATCCACACTTTTCAGTTTCAATTATGTGTAAATTATCTAGTTTTGGGAATTCTTAAAAGCTCTGCATACTTTAGATACTTAGGATTTACTAGCGGTTTGGTTGTGTGAATTTTCCATTTACGCTGGTGGGAATTGTGCATGGTCTAGGAAGATTTTTTATTTTGCATGTTTGTCTCTAAAAGCACAAACTAGTGAGATTGTTCTATAAGTGAAAATTCACAAATCTCCATCATACTATAAAAAATGAGTAAACCCATTGAGTCCTCCACAAAACATAAAAGGAAACCAAAGCAGAGGAGGGTCAAGAGGCCTAAAACATAAGATGACACACTTGTAATTAAGCCAGACATTTCTAAGAATTTTGTTAAGCCAGAGGTGGTGAAGAGAGATTTTTCCATATTCATGGCGGGTGAAGCTAAGAATACTTACAACTTGAGGAGTAGAGTTGTAAATTACAACTAGCATGAGCTTGGTGGTGTGTTCCTGAAGGAACATAGTATGGAAAAGTAGGAAGCTAAATAACAAAAATTCAACAATTCTAAGGAGAAAAAGAAGATGGATAAAGATCAAAAGTCTTATGATTCTTATATGGAGGACCCTAATGTTGCCATGGAAGGCTAGGAAGAAGATGATCCAAAATATGCCTAGTATCCTCTTACATTTGTAGGTCTAGAAGACTTTGGTGAGGGCAAGAAAAATTCTCTAGTTTTAACAAAAACAAAATGGTGATTCACATACTCTAAATATGAAGATGATGAACCATTGCAGAAATAGATTCTGAGTTTGGATTTTTTTCTTAGGTTGTTGACATGGAGAACATTTTTAGTTTCAATGGAAGAAAGGTTTTGATGCTGCTACAATGATAAAAGTTCCTTTTGGAAGGTAGGTAAATCTTCTTCAATGGATGAAGGAAGTTTATGTCTCTTGTTATTTTCCCCCTTTTATCAAAGCAAAAATTTAACTATTAGGGGAGTTTTGAAATTTAAGTGAAATGAATGTCAAATGAAAATATGACTAAAATTGTAATTTGGCTCGAAGCTTGTTGCTTCCATGATTCTATAAATGGGAATTCATGGCCAATTATAGAGGTATTTGGTTGGAGAAGGTTTGTACTCACATAATAGAAAATTTTGTAAATCAAGCACAAGTGAATAGAATAGTATTGCATCTTATGTATGCATTGTAGTTTGTAATAGGCTTAATGGTTTTATAGTAGCAATGGTGTATGAATGAGAATTGCAAATTTTGGAACAAATCTTCTCCTATGTATTTTGTCTTCCAAATTATGAATAGAATGATCAAGGATCTTTTATTTGTCTTTAATCACTTTTATTGAATGTATGGTTTTATTTCTACTTTAGTTCAAATCATTGATTAAATGCTTTAATGAAATCAGAGGTTTGTGAGATGGAATCTAAGGATTACTAAGTAGTTTTTGTTTCTAGATATAAAGAGTTGTGTATTGCAAAGCAGTATGTTAATAGCATATAAATGTTGAGTTTAAATTCTATTGTATTATAATTTGTTACAAATAGAAATATTTAACCCATGGGTATGTGCAGGATCATCATGGAAAAAATAGGCCCTTAAGTCGTAAAAAAATTAGAAAAATTAGAGTTAGGCAACTTGACATAAAAATTTGAATAAGTTATCTATATTATTTCAAAAATATTTAAGAATAGAATTTGTAGAAAATTTAATGTAGTTTCTAAACTACTAGGTTTATTTAAACAAAAAAAAAAATCTATTTGGTGAAAATTTAAAATTTCAATGCAGTAGTACTTAAATTTCAGGGAAAAAATAAGTAGGTGTCTATCTGACCACCCTAACCACAATAAAATGATAATATTTTTTTATAATATTTTAGATATAAGTAGAGGAATCATGTGTTGATGTGATTCATATTTATTTGTAGTTTTTTTCCAAGTAAATAATTAATTATGATTTTTTTATTACAACTTTTAAAAAATTAAAAAACTTGTATGCCCAACCACCTTGACTTGGTCAAAACTTCATGAAATTCATTTTTTTTTTTAATCCTATAGTATGCAAAGCATAGAATGTGACACATATTTCAAATTAAAAAAATATGATACCATTTGAGAGCTATAGATGTTTTTTAATCAACCCATCAATCAGGACTTTAGTTGTAATTCAAATAGAAAATAAATAATAATTATTTATTAAATTCAAAGTAAAGAATAATTTATATTGGTGGAAAGATGGGAAACTCCTTTAAAAAGCCTTTTCATTTCATCAATTTTAGGTAAAAAAAAAGTTTCCAGCCACATAACCTACAAAAACCCATCATATCACCACTTTTTGGCCCATCATGATCTTGCACATACCCCCATAAATAAAACATTATTCTATTATTTTGGTCATCCTATATGAAAATGAGTCATCCTATACCTAACAAAGATACTAATTGAAATGAAAAGTCACTTACACACCATTCATTATAGTAAAGTGTCATTAAATACCACTCATTGCTTGCTTTACGTAATAATTTGGTAAAGGATCAGCCAAATTATTGAGAATTATGTCTAATAGTAGGTTATATGAATGCATCTATTTGTGACAATGTTCATAATAAAATGGTGCAAGAATATCATCTAAACATTGTTGAGATTACCCTCCTGGGTCTCACAAAGCCGAAAGTGTAGATGTAGAAGCCTAACAAGACTTTACTTATTCGTTGGCCAATCCTTGCTTTTGTTGATCATTGGATTTTAGTAGATTTATAGGAATCTAGTGAGATTAAGTTTGGTTCTTAAAAGATAACCAATAGATTGGTGACTCTACTAGGGAGAATCTATACAAAGTCTCTAGTTCCAGAGAAAAAGTATTAGAGTCCAATATTTTGTAAACATGATTTCATCCTTCAATATAGCTTTGGTGTCAGTGAGTTAATTTTTGTAAATGTTTCCTAGGATTTGATGTAAATCCTTTGATTTAGAAAAATCTATGAAGATCTACCATAATTTCATGAATATTTTCATAAATTCCCACTGTGGGTGGCGACTACGAAATCTCTACACCAGTGTGCATTTTTTAGCAAATCAGGGAAAAGTAAGAATAAAAAATTTGTTGAGAAGAGAGGAAATAGACCTAAGCTCATATGATGAGAAGCTAGGATGAGAATTTTTTAAGGCTCTAGTACTATTTGGAAAGTGTCAAGAATTGGGTGAATCTAAACATCTGATTTAGGTTTTGAGTTTTTAACTTTGAAAGGGTTGTGTTGTAGTAAATATAGATGGATTTATGTTTGATTTTTTTGTGCAATAGACCTAGAATGAAATTAATCTTTGAAGGAACTTTGTATTTGTGAATTTTAGTCATCTACAAAGAGAGGTGGTGACTCTATGGAAAGAACCTGGTGAAATTGTGAAGATAAATCTTAGATCTACAAATATTTCTAGTTAGAAGCATAATTTACAGCAGCACCAACATATCCAGCTATTTTCCATATATTTATTTTCCAAGTGTGACTATGCACAAAGTATGATGTATTAAACTCTTAGTAGTGGTTTCCCTATTGAGCGAAATTAGGAGACAATGCAGACAAGTGAAAAGGGTATATCATAAATTAAACATCCATATTGTTGTATGGATGACAATAATGATTGTAATCAGCCCAAAAGAAGCATATATGCCAATTTGTATACCATAGATGAAGATGAAGACACACTCACAAGTGTGGCTGATTTCTCATCACAAATTAGTGGTCAATAAATTGAACTTCAAAATATAGACATTCACTCTAAAAACTCTGAGCATGTTTTAGGTAGGAAAGGATTTTCCTGTGATAAGGATCCTAATGAGAGTTAAGTTTCAAACTATTTTTTTGAGGATTATGAATCTTCTTGTGATAATAATGTTGAGGTATTTTATTCACATGAAGGTTGTAATGACATGAATGTTCATGAAGCTACTTGTTCACAAGTGAATAAAAAACCTTCATTTGATGAATACCCAAAATGTAATTTTAGTTTATCATCAATTTAGCATTCTAACTCTATGAATTATGATGAGTTGAAGATAAGAATGTATGTGATTAGTATCCTGATCCTAAGAACAGTATTAGAAATGATGAAGGTGTTGATGATGCTGACTATGATGGTAATGAACATGATCATGTCCTTTTTTCTCTTAATTGTTTATGTGATGTAGAGATGGAAATGTCTATGATGTATGAGGACAATATTGATGTGCATAAAATAGAAAAATTTGTTGATTCAAATCTTCATATGAAGCCACTAGCTCATGAGAGTACTGATGAGATGGAATATGCTTGTTTATTTACCAAAATGGACAATTTTTTTATCTAATAAGGAGTGCATTGATGTGAAAGAGAATGAAGATACTTGTTCCATTGCTAATGAAAAAAAATCATATTAAAATGATTTTTTCACATTTGGGTCAGCCCACCTATCAACTAATGATGCACATGAGTGCTTTGTTGTTGACCCTATTAATTCTGCATTGAGCTAAATGATGATTTAAAGGATGAATCAAAATATGTTACTGAACCTAAAGTGAAAATATTTTTTGATGCTTATGATGTTGTTAGTAAGGATGTTTGTTGTGATGATCCTAATTTAAATAAGGGCAAGGGTACTATATATAGTTTTTGACAACCATATTTCCAAAGTGGTGGAACATGTGACAACATAAGGGATTTTGAAATGCTTGGGTGAGTGTAAGTATCAGCTTGGGAATATTCCTGTGTATGAACATTTATTCTTCATCACACAAGATGAATGCTTGTTTGGCATGGGACAAAATAAAAAGATGACTCTAAGGATTTATTTGAGTTTTTTATTAATTCTAATTTCTTAGATTTGGAGCTACAATCTAACTTCAAAAGGTTAGGGTATATCTTTCTGGATGGGACTTTTGAACATAGTGTTCATGAAAGTTTCATGGTTGATGTGAAAACTAAACTTGATGTAAACTTTTATGATGTCAATGGTCAAGAAAAATATGAATGTTTCAATCTCTTAGTTCAGTTGGATGATTATTTAGTGGAACATGAACATGAGTTGGATAAGCTAAAATGTCATATTAACTATTGGTTTTTGTTAGTATTTGGCTACCTGTATCAAATTGATGGAATTAATGGCAGCCTTAGAAACTACATTGCTATGTTCAAACATGCCAATGGTGATGTTATTTTTCATCTTTTTCGTGTTAATTTTTTTAGATTTTTCTCAGCGCAGATAGTAGAAAGTAAGGTGTTTGATAGAGGTAAATACTAGTTCTAAATTTTTGGGGGCCTAGGGCCACCAACTGAACATGAAGCCTATTAAATTGTAGATGTAGGTCAAAAATCTTGTATATCAAGGAGGGCATTTGATGGAAAATTTGAAATGAGGAGCACATCAAACAATCCTATAAATGTTTTATATATGTTGGTTTTCTTTGGTCTGCTCCTCTTGCCTTGTCCAAGTGAGTCCTTGGATTTTGGTCCTTGTGCTTGGTCTGCTTCAACCATAAGATCTAGAATCTTTCCATGCCTATGAGAGGCATGCATCCCCAATTGGATCCACTGGTGTAACCCTCAATTTTTTTTTGTTCCAATGGTCTTAAAATGATTTGTATTTAGTGTCCTCTTAGTCTATCAAAGTTTAGGGTTTAGGGTTTTATGTGGGGATTTGTTTTACGTAGAATATTTTCTCCTTTGTCTAAACCCTTGATCTTTCAGTCTATTTCTTTGTTGAACTATTTTGGTCAATTCTTGTTCATGTTAGAAACAAATTGATTCATTGAATTCCATGAAATTACCAACCCCTTAAGTTTAGGGTTTCCCATTACTTGCTGCTAAATTTTTTCATGTGCCTAGGTCCAATAAATTCCTTTATTTTATGAGGTTGATTAATTGACCTTGTTTTGCCTTTACATCCTTTGCACAAAATGGTTTTAGTATTTTAATGCCTTATATTATTTTGTCATAGGAGGTTCCCTTGTTAAAACAACATGTAAGCACATACACAATTGGTTTGCTTAAGTTCTTGTTCATCGCCTTGCATATCACTCATCACAGATTGTCTTTAAACTGATAGCCTCAAATTAGTGATGCAAAATGAACTTGTCCCCTTTTTATTGCTCATCACAGATGGAGTTTTATCCTTGAGCTTCAAGGTAGTGATGAGTGATGTAAGTAGTATCCTTTATATCCCTAACCTTTCTTTCTATCCCTAATTGCTTATGAGTTCTCAATTATAAATTAGCAATGTGCAACAAAGGTTTTTGTTCCAATGATACTTTGTCAATATGAAATATTACTAAGGCCAATGCTCTCTCAACCCTTGAATTTTTCACATGGATATGTGGTATGATACTGACCTCTTTCTAATGGTTCTCCATGACTAATATTTTTTTATTATTGCTAAGTGAATCAATGATGGGTGACAAAACTATTGTGCCATACGCCCATCATGGCACCTAAAGCAATCATGATTTCAAATGAAGTTTAAAAACATATATCAGTGATGAGAAATGGAATATCTAGTGGAATATTTCCCTCATCACCAACTCTTAATGCATCACAAATTCACTTGAGGGAGCATGAACCAATGTTGTGATGCACAGTGGCTATCAGAAAAAAAAGGTGACTAAGGTGTTTAAAGGGTTATGTGGCAACATCCTATGGGCATCACTACAAATAAAAAAATGGCATGAGGGTGAATGAGAGCCATAGATGGAAGTTTGAAGCTAGAGAATTAATGGCTAGGATTCAAACTTGAATGATTGATTTTCAGCTCGCTTGCATGATCTTTCCTTCAAACATTAATGGTGGACAAACTCTAGGAATTCACCATAAAGAGTGGTTTTCATCCATTTTATTTCACAATTACAATAGTACAGAGTTTAAGAGTTAAAATATTTGAATGCTTTCAATAGTTAGGGTTTGTAAGGGGTTTGGTTGTTTGTATTTTCCATTTGGGTTGGTGAGAATTGTGTGTGGTCTGGGAAGAGTTTTTCTTTTGCATGTTTTTTCTCTAAAAGAAAAAACTAGTGAGATTCTTCTATAAGTGAAACTTTGTAAATATTAGTCCTATCATACTATGAAAATGAGTGAGACCATTTAGTTGTCTACAATATATGAAAGGAAATCCAAGCAGAGGAGGGTCAAGAGGCCTAAAATATGGGATGACATACCTGTAATTAATCTAGAAATGTATAAAAAGTTTGTGAAGCCAAAGGCAATGAAGAGAGATTTTTCAATATTCATGGGGGGTGAAGCTAAGAATACTTACAACTTGAGGACTAGAGCTGTAAATTGTGACCAGAGTGAGCCTGGTGGTGTGTTCCTAAAGCAACAAAGTATAGAAAAGTAGGAAGTTAAATTAGAGAAGTTGACCCAGTCTGAGGAGAAAAAGAAGATAAATAAGGACCACAAGGCATAATATTCTTATATGGAGGAACTTGATGTTGTCATAAAACATGAGGCAGGAGGTGATCCAAAATATGCCTAGTAAATTCTTACACTTAAAGGTCTATAAGACTCTGATGATACTGAGACAAATTGTCTAGTTTCAACAAAATAACAATTGTGATTCACATACTCTAATTTTGGAGATGATGAACTATTGGAGAAATAGAGTCCTGATTTGGAGTTTTTGTCTTAGGTTGTTGATGTGGAGAAAATTTTTGGTTGAAATGGAGCAAAGGTTTTGATGCTACTACAATTTGATGAAAAATCTTCTTCAACGGATGAAAGGATTTTTTGTTTCTTGTGCTTTTCACCCTTTCAATGAGGTGAAAATATAATTGTAAATGGAGTTTTGAAATTGAAGTGAAATGATTGTCAAATGAAAATGTGACTAAAATTATAATTTGGCCTAAAGCTTGTTGATCACATGCTTCTATAAATGGGAATTCATGACCAATTATAGAGTTTTTTGGTTGGAGAAATTTTGTACTCACATAATAGAAAATTTTATAAATCAAGCACAAATGAGTAAATAGTATTAAGTCTTATGTATGCATTCTATTTTAAAATAGGATTAATGGTTTTACATTAGCAACAACATATGAATGAGAATTGCAAATTCTAGAACAAATCCTCCCCTATGTAGTTTTTCTTCAAAATTATGAATAGAACGATCAAGGATATTTTATTAATCTTCAATCATTTGGTTGAATGTATGGTTTTATTTCTGCATTGGATCAAAGAATTGATCAAATTCTTTAATTAAATCGTAGGTTTGTGATATGGAATCCAATGATTATTAAGTAGTTTTTATTTATATATATAATGAGTTGTGTATTGAAAAGCAATATATAAATAGCCTATAAATGTTGAGTTTAAATGCTAATGTATTACAATTTATCACAAATAGAAAGTTGTTACCCATGGATAAAACACTAGTCTATTAGTTTGTTCATCCTAGATAAAGATGAGCTAGATTGTACCTGACAAAGATACTAATCTAAAAAAAAATCACTTACAAACCATTCATTGTAGTAAATTGTTATGAAGTATTACTCATTCATTGCTTTAGGTAATAATTTTGTAAAGGATCAACCAAATTCTTGAAGAATGATGTCTAATAGCAGCTTATAGGAATGCATTTGTATGTCACAATGTTCATAATAAAGTGGTGCAAGAATATCATATAAACATTGTGAGGATTACCCTCTTGGGTTTCAAAGAGCCCGAAGTGTAGAGGTAGAAGCCTAACAAGCCTTTACCTATTCATTGTCCAATCCTTTCCTTTTCTAATAATTGAATTTTAGCAAATTCATAGGCATATGGTGAGATTTAGTTTGGTTATTAAAAAATAACCAACATTAGGATGGGGGTTTACATCAAACAATACTTTGGGGAGAAAGATTAAAACTAGAAAATCAGGTCCAAATGTCAATTGGTCACTTGGATTTAGTATATTAAACATAAAAATTAGAGAAACAAAAAAAATTCTGGAAAATTTGGAAGGAATAAATGTTGCGTACCTATCACAAAATGATGTTCTCATAAGATATCTGAGGACCCATTCACCCTAGAATGAATGGGTCCTTTATAGGGATTTTCGAAATTAGTTTATGGGTCCTCTGCTTCATTGACTGGACTTCCAAATTCTTGGGTTTCATTGATGAAAATTTGGAAATAAATCCATGATCTAATTTTCCATTGGATGACGAAAAAGGTGACATCAAATACATCTTTGATATTTGCAACTTTGAGATCTTTGAAATTTCTTCAACTTGCAAACCTGCAACATAAAAAAAGGGGGGGGGAAACTATTTATTTTGGGTGAATGGGACATTTCCTTGGTCAAACACCATTTTGGTAATTAAACCTTCAAATGAAAAGAAATAGCATGAAAGAGGGAATGAGAATCAGCAAATCAGTGTTGCAACTCACCAAACCCTTGATTAAACCTTTGAAGAATTGAAATCTTGATGTTGATCTTGACACTTGAATCTTGCTCTGAATCTTTGACTTGAATGCTTGGATTAGATCTTGAAGCCTACATTATAATGTTAGCTCCAAAAAAATGCATGATTGAACATAGCTTTGACATGATGAATGGATCTTGAATGCTACAATAAATGATGAAGAAATCTACCCTTGAATGCTCTTGACAATAATATTAACCCTTTTTAATTTCACCTCTTGCTAGATGTTTTAAATTGATGAATTAACCTTGTACTCATAGAAATTTATCCTTAATTTCTTAAAATTCAAAAGGTACAATCCAATGTTTACAATTTAAATTAAGGATCATATAAATATCGCTAAAAATATATTTTAAAATGGGTTTCAAGTCTTAGGGAGGACCCATTTTGCCATGGGAGAATGGGTCACATGCCCTAATTCTTAGAACATAGATTGCTCAATGTAAATTATTATGTATTAGCATTATCTAATGCAAGGTTCCTCTTCATAAAATGTGAAAGTGTAAAGGGGTACACTTTACAATACTAAATTAAGGCACAATTGAGTCCATTTTAATTAAGAGGGCCCAAATAAGTGTTAAAATGTGAAGAGATACATTTTACAAAACTAAATTAAGGAATTATTAAGTTCATTTTAATTAGGGCGACCTAACAAATGAGAAAATGTAAAGTGATATATTTTTCTACACTACACTAGTTGAGAAAAATCTGTTAGCCATTTTTTGTCATATCGCCACTTTTTGAACCCCCATGATCCCACACTCACCCAATTATATTTTACTTAATTAGGCCTTAATAACCCCTAGTTTAAATCCACAAGCCTAATAAATTACATTTTTCGAAGGGGAAATCTCACAATAAATAATGCCAATACATAACACTTTACCTTGAGCAATTTGTGTTTGAAGAATAAGGACGTGGGACCAGTTCACCCATGGGAAAATGGGTGCTCTCTAGATCTTTAAACCTAAATTTACTTTTTTTTTTGGTGGTAATATAATTTCAAAAAATTTAGGATACATACGTATAAATAAAAGGTCATTTCACTAAGTTTCACCTAGAAATTATCTAAGTATTTTGATGAGAGCAACCCTAGAGAAAATTTGATGATAAGGAGTATTCAAGAGAAAATATATCAAAGATTTATTGCATCAATATAGATCTATTCATCATGTCAAATTCCTCTTGCATTATGCATGTTTTTGGAGGCAACATTATGATGTAGGTTGCAAGATCAACTTCAAGCATTCAAAGCATTATTTGAGTGTCAAGATCCACATCCAATTTAGCCATTTCATGCAACTTGCAGACCTTCAAAGATCTCAATTATAAAGGTTTCATTCAAATTTTTTTTGAGTGGTAACATAGCATTGTTCATTGTTCATTCCATCTTTCATTTTACT
Source organism: Sequoia sempervirens (assembly GCA_007258455.2). Classification (NCBI taxonomy): domain Eukaryota; kingdom Viridiplantae; phylum Streptophyta; class Pinopsida; order Cupressales; family Cupressaceae; genus Sequoia; species Sequoia sempervirens. The sequence goes on along the minus strand of VDFB02358134.1, from coordinate 34,944,601 downwards.
AATTCAATTTAAGGTTTGATTACCAAAATGGGGTTTAACAAGGTAAAATCCCAATTCACACAAAAAAAAACATTTTTCTCTCTTGTATATGTGATTGTATATTTAGGTTGAAGGACTAAAGACCTTTTGAAAAGCAATATTGGAAGAGTTGTAAAAGTTACAAAAGTTGTCCAAGTTGCAATCAAATCATAGAATCTAACCTACATATCTTATTTTTGACTTTCTAACATTGAAACCTAGACAAACCAAAATCTACAGATCAACATTAGAGGCTCTCAAACATTGCTTGAAAACCATGAAAAAAGTCCAATTCTCCCATGGTTGAATGAGTCATAGTTAGCCTTTAGAAACTTCCTTAAGGTGACTCATTAACACATTTATACCCTTCTCAATTCTGTAATTGGTTTTTTGGTTATGCTAATATTGGTTTAATGTGTATTTACTATTTTTAGCTTTTCTCCCAAAAGTGTTGTTTGACCTTGACCCCCATCCTCAAAGCGAGAGGAAATCTAAATATTCTCACATTGAGTTGATACACCTAAGGATTGTTAGTCAAAAATTTGTGGGGATCTCATTTCCTAATCAAATATTGAGAAATAAGTGCATCATACCTCATTCGTTATCCATCGCACATTTTTGGTATCGATATATATATATATATATATATATATATATATATATATATATATATATATATATATATATATATATATATATATATATATATATATATATATTTCTTTGTTTCATTTTGGTGAACCTGACTTTTAAGCATCATAACTTGCTAATTTTGGAGTTCATTTTCAAACCTAGACCTAGGATTTGCATAACTTTGTATTGCATTACATTGAATTACATCTCATTTATGGTTCTTAACTTGCATTATTTTGCATCTCATTTAGGGTTTTAGGTTTGTATTTTTGCATTCTTTAAAATCTAAAAAATTAAAAAATCTCTATTATCTTGCATATTGTTGACATAATATTACGTAATCAGTCATTTAAATAAATAAAAAATGAATTAAAATTTCATCTCAAATTAGTTCCTTTTTCTTGCCATTTACTATTATTTTTCACTTGCATTTAGACCTCATTTTCTAGAAATCTAAAACTGTAACCTCTTGTCATAAACCAAAATATGAAAAACTAAATAAGTTACCTCAGAAACCTATAAATTAAATTTTAAAAACCCCAAAGTGAGACCCATTCACCTTGTGTGAATGAGCCCCTGATCAAGGCTTATTCTAAATTTTTGGGCATCAAAAACACTATTTCTACATTTTGTGTTTATGTATTTAGTTTGTTGTTTTAGTTTCTAGAATTTTCCTTATATTATATTGTTCATATTAAGCTTAATTTTTCAAATTTAGCACAATGTTTGAATTCAAAATTGCATCTAAAAGAAATCATTTTTTATGTTTTTACATAGCATAATCAGAAATTTATCTTGTTTTAAATTTAGAAATTGCTTTTATAGACTTGTATTGCACTTTACATTTTAGATTATTGCATTGTATTTTATCTATTATTCATTTTGGGTGCACCATGAGATTGTGAAACTTGTATGAGCTTCACAACTTGGTTTCACATTTCCAATAGTATCATGAGATGTAGTTTGAGACTCATGTCATCCTGCCATACATCACTCACCATGGATCTTGGGTTTTCTAACTCTTTCACCCACAGTGTTGACACTAGTCAACCCACTATGGATCATACCATTAACACTTCATTTCTAATAACTTTCCTACCCACAACCAATGTGACTGATGTTGATACAATTGTTTCTAATGTCACTCACAAGAACCTTAGGAGTATGGATGAAGAACTTGACAAATTGCAAGAATTTTTGAGTTATGAATACATTGTTGGTAGTTCCATTCCTATTATAGATAATGGTAGGGCTCTTAATTTTTTTTAAAAATTTGAGATGAATCTTTCCTTGTCATGAGTTTTAGCTTTTGTGTCCAAGGGTAGGGTTTAGGGTTTATGTTTAAAGACCTCTTTTCAAAATTCATAGTCATAAACCCTGGGTGTTTTAATCCTCTATTGACCTACCACACTCAGTTACCAGTCACTTAAATTGCAACTCAAGCCATTAAAATCATTTTTATCACCATCCCTTTTGTTTAGGTTTGTTGGTTTTCTAACATAAGTTTATCATTTAAATTTTCCTATGGTCGGGCTAAATATTTCATATGGAAAAACTTAAGTATTAAGTATTTTCTCCCGAGGGTTAAGTCTCAGTGACCTAGTCGTGGCCTCATCTTTAAAATTATCTCTATTGCATGTGTAGAATAAATGACCATTTGATCTCAAGATTTGATCCTGGCCATTCCCTGCCAGCCCTACTTGAATGAAATAATGCTTTATTAAAATCCATGGGGTCATTGGGTGATGGACATGTATCCCATCGCAGGTGTTGGGCCCAGTCTCCACTATTGAAACTGGTGTTTTAAGCTTTTATATCAACTGTGATATAACAGTGAGATTAAATCTCAGTCGTTCCCCACTCACCCCGCGTCAATAAAATAATGCTTTATTAAAATTCATGGGGTTAGTGGGCTGATGCCACATGGATTCTATGGTTGTCTAGAAAGAGAGAAGGTGGAGCCCAAGGCTAGATGAGTTAGCATACAACTTTTCAAAAATGTCATTGGCCAATGGATTGGCGTATGATGGCAATGGAAATTCAAACATGATTGACTCAATCTGAGTCATTTGATAGGCCATCTCATTAGGAGATCAATGAAAGACATTTTAAAAAGAAGGTACGAACATGGTAGCCATTTTTTGCTTCACATGAGCAAGAAGTAATGGAAGAAATGACCTCTAGAGCTACCTAGACTCGCCCAATCTGCACATAAATGATTGGTTTTCACATAATTGAGAATTCTGAATGAATTTGGAGCACATATGAGATTGAGAAAATGCACTTCTAGATTTCAATGCAGCCAACATTAGGGTTTCCTGTGAGTAAAAGTAGTAAGTGAAACAATCACAACTTTTTGTGTTTTATTCAAACTATGTGGAATTAGGGTTAATATTCATTGTCTTCAATCAAATTGGCTTTTGTGCTTTATTTTAATTGCTTTATTGTGGTTTGAATTTGCTTTAAAAAATTCATAATTATGTCAAACCATTTCAAATTTGCACCTTTGAGACGAGCCCTAGGTTTGAATTGAAAAGCTAGGTTTTAAACCTCTTTGTGCCAAAACCCTAACCTAGTTTAAACTTATCTCACTACTAATGGTTCCCAAAATACAATCTACTAAATCTGTAACAACATCCAAATTTCTCTCCCAAGACATGGTTGATCAATAGGAGCCCTCCAATAAAAAAAAGGTTGAGGGAAAAGTTTTATTTTATGGCACTAGAATCAAAGAAGGATTAATGGAACAGAAGTGTTTTATTAAGGATACTGAATTTCTCTTCATTGGATGCAAATTTTTACAATAGTGGTTTGGAAACAGAAATCTGGGTGCCCCTATTTGCAACCCTTACAAATTATACATGGGGGAGCTTGTATTTCCCAATGTATACATGGATATTGACCTATTCAAGGATATTGCTGCAAGGTATGACCCTGTTTCCTGAGTGGTCAAGGCATTTGATGGTGTTGAGATGTTAAAGATAACCAAACAATAAATTTAAGAGATTTTCCAGTTGCATGAGTGGACCAAAGTTATGATTCTCAATGATATGGATGTATTCAAAAAGGAATATGAGAATACCAGAGTTCTACTTAGAACAATGATGTTATCTATGCACAGTACCAGTACTAAGTTATGGAAGAATATGAAACAAATAAAGATTGGTAGAGATGAATTGGAACCCTTCAACATGAAGTATTTTGCTAACTACTTCAAGAAAAAAATGTATTCCTTATGCCATATTATTGGTTTTAATCTGCTAGACATCCTGCTAAGGTAGTATAGTTATATGGTAGTACATTTACAACACCCAACCGTCAATATAGTTCATGACTACGCCACATATTTAGCAAAATGCATCTACAAAGGTTTGGTTGACTTAAAAGGTGGAAAGGACTAGGTAAAGTTTTGGCAATATTCTCTCTTAATGCATATGTTTTTATATAAAGGAGAGAATAAAAAGGATATGACACTGAACAAAAAGGAAGATGGTATTGATCTACTTGTCAAATATTGGACCCAAATTCTTGACAAGGATTGACCAGAAATTTGATTATGTGGTATTCCACAATACCTTTGCATCAAAACTAAAGAGATTCTTGATTCATGACCCACTGAGGATCCCCAAAGAGATCCATGATTTCTTGAGGCCTAGGGAAAGGACATATTTGAATTTGAACCACAATTGGGCGTATATAATCCCATATCTTAGCACAAAAATCTTTAGAGTGTACAACAAAAGTGTAAATTTGCAACGTTTGGAAATCACAATTACCAATTATAAACCTTAATCTCCAAACTAATTTACTAGGATAACATTATTATAGAACTGTAAGGGAAAAGAGGAATAATTCAATTATTTTCATCACTATATTTATATGGAATAACAAACATCCACGAATCAAGTGTATCAAAACAAGGTTATGTCATTTTAAGATATAGCCATATAGTATTACACAAGACTTATCATATCAACAATAAATGTAAATTCAAATACTATAAAGCAATAGAAAAATCATAAATGCAACCACAATAGAACCATAACACAAAGAAATTTCATGAGTGGAAAACCCTCATAGGGATGAAAAACTAGTTGTCAAAGTGCCTTACTGGCTTAATGAAATGTCTTTCGGGTAGTACCCTTCTGGCTACAAATTCTCAATGGTTATAAGGTGTCACATTGGAAATGATCACACTATTACACTGACATGATCATTCATTATACAATTTTGGATATCATATATCGCCCTTAACAAAGGACTTGTTGAAGTTCTTATACAAGATACATAAATCTTCAAGCAACACTTCAAGTTTTACAAAAGCATCATCTTTGCATATGAGACTACAGTAATGTCACCACTATCACATGTATTGCTCCCAACTTTTTACTAATAAATAAGACAATTTAACTCCAATTACCTTTCCAAATATCATAAAATTACACTGATAATCGTAGAACAATCACATAAAGCTTCATGCAAGTAAACCTAGCACTGCTAGACACACACATGCCTACACAATTATAATAAAAATATTTACTAAAGATTCAAAGAGAGTTCAACACTAAGATAATAAAATTGTAAGAGGGTTAAGAAGGTAACACTCATGTATGTATAAGAATACATATCTAAGCTAGGAATATATGAGTATTCATTCTTATGCAAATAAATATCAAGATTGAGTAAGTGAGGGAGTTCCTTCTTTATCTGTACGTGCATAATAAACCATGTTGCATGAGAAGAATGTCGTCATTTAACCTAATCTTTAATAAGGTAAGGTACCATTTAACATTTATTTATCTTTTATAAAATCCCAATTTAATTCCCGATACATAATATACATTGGTTAATTACAATCTAAATCTATATATTTATTGATCAAATGTCATAAAATATCTCAAATTTTATATCCAATTTTTAATATTTTCTTCAATAAAAATTATTAAATATGTTTTCAGTATTTTCCTTTCAACTTAATTTAATTTCCTTCCTTTATATTTATTCATCCTAAAATACACTTATAATTACTAAAGAATATAATAAAAGAGTCTATCCCTCATTTATTAATTTACCCTATAAATATTCTCTTTAACTAAAAAGAAATTAAAACATCATATATTATCTTACCTTTTTTTTTCCTATTAACTTAAGAAGTACTTTTCTTATGAAAGATTCGGTGGGAAGTAGTTTTAGTATTTAGGTTTTAAAAGGAAAGCTTGGGGAAGAAACAATTCCTCACCGCAAGAATACAGAGATTCTGTATACTAAAAAACATTTAAATCAGCTATGTACTTTCCTGTCGTGGCTTCAAATCCAATGACTTCTACGTTAAACACAAAATAAATTCTGAAAATTGCATTCCATGTTCTTTGTTTAGACAAATATTTTGAGTCACGTTTTCTTGAAGTTGAATGGAAAATGTTATGTATAATTGATAACATGATCAATTTCACGTTGGAAGAACAAGCTTCAAGAATAATCAGGCGGAATACGAGATTGAAGCCCAAAATATCAAGGTTTTAAACACAATTATTCCTAACGCTTATTTTTCTACTAATTATTATGTTAAGGAAAAAAATATTTAGAATGTACAGAAAATGAAAGAAAATTCATCTAAACTACTGCCTAATCCATGCATTTTTGTGTCAGAAGACTATAATTATTAACTAACCAGAAATTACGGAAAGCAGCAGGGACCATTTCATTCTTAGCAAATACCTTTCTAAGGTTCAGGAGGAATAATCCAACAAGATACTGGGTTTATTCCACAAGTTCTCACATCTTGGTGATCAACCGCAAAAAGCAACCTGATTCACCTATTTGTAACAAGAATTGCCAACAAATTCTCCTACAAGTATGTTTTCCTAAAATCTATGGATTGCAGAGTCTTGAAATCTGTGATAGAAATAATTCAACCAAATGTTAGACGAAAAATAAATCGAATTCACGCAGAGGCAAGTGTATTGGGGAGGACATAAGTAGCCAACAGCCCAAGAGGGAGCGTTGCCTTGACTACCAGTTTGCATGAGGCTTACGCCTAACAGATTTGGCTTGACTTGTACAAAAGAATTAGTTTTCGTAAGTGCATGGGGCTTGATAACTATAGATGTTGAAAACTATTCAGAATTGACTTGGGTGAATTACTATTGAGGATGCGTAGACATATGCGAAATATGGAGACGCGGCAAGGAACATGAACGGTTTGAATGCCATATAATTTCATATGGGTATTTCTTCCCGTTCACCTCATTTATTGTTCTAATTTGTACCACGGGGTTTTGATCCCATGACTAAGTTAGAGAAAAAACCAACCTTCCCACAGGCTACACATAATTCCAGAATGAGATTTCATTTGGAAAAATGCATTTGTAACGCTTGTTCATGCTGGAAAATTATTCCACATTGCTACCCTCCCTCATAGGGCAGACCATTGTTACCAATGGGCAAAAATTATTCCATGCGCTATAATTGCACACAGTGCAACAAAATATATATAGGCTAAATCCTAGATGGAAGCAATGCATTTGCAAGGAATTGTTATGTTGTGCAGAATTAATTAAAAGAAAAGGGTTTAGATTGAATACCTCTGGATTGGTGGCATTGGTGTGCTTGCGGAACTAGGACGAGATAGCTGAATGTAATTGGGAAGTCGTGATGATCTCTGAAAGGTTATATAATTCGACAATAAGAGGAATTGACTGGCTTGTCTCCTTGTGGAGATCCAAGCCACACTTCTTGGCCTCTTCCAACGACTGCAAATTTCCCACCGTTATCACAGACCTCAATGGAGCTACCATTTCCCTGACCAATTTCAACCCTCTCCTCTTCCTTTCTGTCATTTTTAATTAACTGTATTCTGGAATTCTTCTACCTGACACCTTTCTTCAGTTAAAGTTCTTGCAATCCCGAAAATTAAAGATCAAGAAACCATATATTGCGTGTTTCCATTATAGGTTCATCCTCTTTCAAAGATTTCTTCCAAAATTTCTCAATAACTGAATCTTTAAAAATAAAAGTAACCGAATCTTGTAAATAATATTAATGTTTATTTATTTTGTTTTCATACTTAATATTTATCCTCCATAAATAATTGAAGAATTAACTTTTTTTAATTGCAAATGAAAAGTAATTATTCACAATAATTAATAAGGAAATACCATTTTATTGCATACGGAATAGCTATCAATTGCAAATAAAATAATTATCCTAATTAATAAGAATTGTCAATTAATTACAAAATAAAATATTTAATTAAAATATAATTAATTCATTTATTTCTTTGCACTTTATTTCGCCACAATCATTTTAATTAAACATTGTAAAAGGGAATTTGGAGTCTTGGTTAAAGATTACTGGAGGAATGGGGGTTGGGTTGATTTGGAGACAATCAGTCAGGATCTTAGCCCTGTTCAGTCGGCCGTTAGGGCCCTAAGACCAGCTCAACACCTGGTGGAGGATCTTGTTGTCTGGGTAGACAACCCGTCTGGTATTTTTTTAGTTTCTTCTGCCACGTCTATGCTGGTTAGTCCGATGGAGCCTCCTCCATTCTGGTTAAGGCTTGGATTAATCACCTGACTCCTAAAATCAATATTTTCTATTGGATAATGCTACAGAATAAGATTCTCACTTTGGACAATCTTGGAAAAAGAGGAATTCAATTACCAAACAGGTGTTATATGTGCAGGAATGAAGCTGAGACTGTTAATCATCTTTTTCTTCATTGCCCTTTTGTTTTGAATATCTGGGGTAAAATTTTTGCGCTTCTTGATGTGGTTTGGGTTTCCCCTGCCTCTGTCGAAGATTTCTTCATGCAATGGAAAGCTCCTTCAAAAAATCCTTTTGTGCAAAAGCTATGGTCTTTTGTTCTACCTTTTGTGTCTTGGAATATTTGGAAGGAAAGGAACAACAGAGTGTTTAGGGATAAAGAGATGTTGGAAGGGGACTTTCATGCCAAAATCGTAAGGGCTATAAAGGAAAATTTATCTTTAATTCCAAGAAAAGTGGTTGATAAAGCTAATTGGTCTCCTTTCGATATTGCTATAGCTAAAAAGTGGAACTCAAAATTAGTTGGGCCAAATATCCTCAAACCTGTTGATTGTGGGAGGGAGAATGCTAGTTGGTCTTTTCCGCCTTTCGGTTGGGTTAAAGCCAATTTCGATGGTGCAGCTAAAGGCAACCCTGGGAAAGATGGCAGTGGGTGTGTTTTAAGGGACAATTCGGGGGCTTTTATTGCGACTTTTGCTGTGGACATCAGCACCCAAACTAATCATGTTGCGGAAGCTGTAGGGGCTTATCATGCGGTTAGCTTAGCTTTCAAGATGAACATGAAATGTCTTTGGTTGGAGGGTGATTCAATGAATATAATAAATTGCATTCTCGGGTTTACCCCTCCCTCGTGGACCATCAAAAATTGGATCAAAGATACAAAAATCTTATTAAGTAAATTTGATAAAGTGAAAGGTCCCATGCCTATAGAGAAGCCAATAAGGTGGCTGATTACTTCACCAATGAAGGGGTTAAGAAGGGTGGGGAAAACACGTGGAGGAAAAATGACTACCTCCATCCTGAAGTGAAAGCGCTAATTTATTATGATTCAGTGCATGGAAAAAAAGTTTGTCTTCGTCATGATGAAGCGGATAAAGATTAGGTACGTTGATTTCATTAGATTTGATGGGATCGACGTCATTTTCTTTTTAAGAAGAGTCTTTGGCACGCTTTCTGGGTGTTTGATAAAATATGCCCAAACGGTACCCAGAGCAACTGTAGGTTGTTGTTTAAAAGAGCTTTGAAAATGGGGGGAGAAAGAAAACGTGTGGAGCTGAGCAATTTTCAGGAGCATAGAAAGAATGCCAAAGCCTGGGAAAGAATTGAAAAGGGAGGCTTAGTCCCGTATTTGGAAAAGCTCCATGGTACTGATGAGGAGATGCTGGACTATTTTGTAAAAAACTAGAAAAATGGTGAGATTGTGCTGTTTGGCAGGAATGTTAAGCTGAGTGAGGATTTAATCGGTGAGATAACTGGTCTTTCGACAGAGGGTATGAAATTTTATCGGGACCGTTGGTTCTCTGATGAAGCAGTCATTAAATTTCTTTAAAAAGACAAGGAGAAGGCTAAGCTGGTTAAGGTTGCCAATAGCTACTTTGATGTGGAGTCCATCAAATCTATCTGGAAGAAAGTTTTAAGAGTTATTATGGAGTATATCACGGTTGACGGGTGCTTCACCAGAGTGTATGGTTACCACTTTGCCATTCTGAATCACTTCCGTCACAAGGTTCGTATTTCTCTGCCTTTTTACTTATTCTCTTCTTTGAAGAATTGCCTTGATGAAGTTGAAAGAAACCCTAGGAGGACTGCTATTATCCACCCTGGTCTTGTCAGGCTCATTTTTGAGCATTATCAAAATTTATCTGCTTTGCCTAAAATTGTTGATATTGGTGAATTGGATGATAAGGAGACAGAAAGTAGTAGGGAGAACGACCCCCAGACCCCCCTGCTTGTGCCCCTACTAGTCCTAATACCAAGGCTCCCCAGTCCTTGTCTTGTCGAAATGCCCTTAAGGATTCTATTCCACTGTCATGTCCTAAGTTGCAACCTCTGCTTGAGTGCCCTAGCCCAGGTGTTGCCTTGCCGCCCTATCTTAATACCCAGCCGTCTCCTGGCTGCCCTACTCTGGGTTTGGTCTCTGGTTTTAAAGGTACCTCTGTTACAAAACTTGTCTCGTATTCTGAGAATTCCATGGAAATTATTTCTGATAAACCTATGGTCAGTAAGGAGTCGGCCCCTAGTGCCCTTGCATCGGGAAGATTTGGGAATGCCCCTAATGACTCCCTTAATCAGTATGATATTAATTCAGCCCTGAATAAGATCAAGCCTGAGGACATTATGAGTGTGGCAGAAAAAAGTACAGATGGCCTTTTCACTATTCTCAAGTGGACCCAGAAGGAAGTATGTGATTTGGAAGGTCATAATATAGATCTAAGCAACAGGGTCATGGATTTGGAGCAGAAGATTAGCTAGAGTCGAAAAGAGAATGAAGGATAGGAAACCCCCTTACCAAGGAAAAGACAGCATTCGCAGGAGGAAAGATTGACTAGTATCGAGTGCAATATGTCCAAGATAGGCCAAAATATTAGGGCCACTGTGGCGAACAATCACAAAATTGCCAGGAATAACACCATTATCATCAATGCAATGGTGGAAAAGCTCAAAAAAAATCAAAAGGGTTCACTGGTCATGGATTTGGACACAGATAGAGGATGCAGCAGATCTGTTGGTGAAGGGATTTCTTCTCGTACCCGAGCTAACACTAAGAGGAAGACCTCAATTTCATCACATATGGCTAAAATCCTCAACCAAGGGTTACAAGACATGAAGGATGTTGAAATGGAGGCTGAAGAGTTGCTGAACACCTTGGAGTAGTGTGGTGGTGTTTGTTTCTGGCTTTTTGGCGGTCCTTTTCTTGGACCCTATTGTCTCTTTGTGCTATCATTTCCTTTTTGGGACAGTCGCCTGCTTGTTTGGACTTATTTTATATTTTTTGTTATTTAAACTCTACGGTTTTAGGTCCCTGTAAAACCTATTTTTTCCTTTTCAAAAACATTGTAAAATACAAACAATAAAATAAGGTGTCGTGACAGAATCCATATGTATTACCAAGAGATATGCCACTAAGGGTTGGATTCCTTGAAATTATGAAAGAATTGGGAGTAGCTCAAATGGCACACCTACCCAAGACACTAAAAAAGGGCTCATTCTTCCTAGAATGGACAACATTTGTAGATTTTGTAATGGTAAAGGGAGGATGGAAGGATTTTGGGCAGCTTCTTTCACCTTACAAATTGAGCACAATGCATCCAAGGAACAATGACCCTAAGGGATTTATTGCTGCATTGAAGGTGAAGCATGGGAATGGTTCTTTTATGTGGAATTTTTATTATCCTGAGGATGTAATCAAGAATATCATTGACTTCCAAGAACAAGAAGAGAGGAAAGAAAAGTATCTTTCTTTCAATAAGATGGTCAAGAAAGTTAAAATCCAATTATGATCCTATGCCCAATATTAAAGGTGATTTTAGTAGAGTTATGCATGTTCTATAAAAAAATTTAGAGCATAGTGGGCATCTCAAGGGAAGAATGTGTAGTAACAAATAAGGGGAAATCATGTGCAATTGAAGAAGACCCTATAGTAGTGCTGGAGGAAAGACCTTCCTATCAACTAAAACCAAAAATTAGAATATACTCCAGAAAGAAGAAGACATTGGAGAAACAAGAAACATTGCCAACTCCTGCTACATTAGAGGGATCAAGAGAAATTTCTCCTGAGAGATCAGTTCCATCACCTATAAGAGGTATCCCACCAATTGTGATTGATTTTGATTCACCTCCAAGTGATCCTCCTCCATCAGACTAGCCACGCGCCAAGAAGCAAAAGATTGAGGCAAAAGGGGTAGTTGATTATCCCGATACAAAGGAGGATGAAATTATTAGTACTCTTGAAGAAATTTAGCAAGGAATTCCTTTTCCCATAAGGTATGTTTACTAAAGTTCAAGATAAGGTAGCCTTAGTCTTAGAAAGGTTGATCTTAGTGGCTTAAATAATGTAGATGATTTGAGGCAGGAAGCATGCAAAACATTCATGGAGGATGATTATTTTATTGAAAAAAAGGCATTTAAAGATTTTGCTTGGAGAGAAAAGGCCTTAGAGTATGCAAAAAAAATTGCTAAAGAAAGGAGCTTACATCTGGAGCTTCCTGAAAATGTTTTCCAAGAAAATGTAAGGAAAACTATGAGGAAGGAATTCCATGACATGACAACTAAGGAGGGCAGAGAACTTGTAAAAAAATGTGGTGTATTGTTGTTACATGAGTGGGATATCATTGATGTAGTGGTGCTAGAAACTATAAGGAGGTCTAAAAAATCCCCTGTTTCAAAATGAAGAAGAGGAAAAATTGGCACTTCATGGATCAACATTTAGTGAAGAGTGGGACCCATTAGTAGTATGGTCATTATCTTTGGGATCTAGGAAGCCAGTAGTTGCTCAATCAGCTAACTTTAGTGGACAATTGGTTATAAAGAGAGTATTTAGCACTCCATCCTTTCAAGTGGCTGATAGGGCAGTAAATGTTGCAAAATTTGATAAAGTAATAGTGGAGATCCTTACTATTGAGAGGGATAGGTATAAGATTAAGTATAATGAATTGGTTGATGAATATAATGGGAGTCAACAAAGGGTGGCTCTACTAGAAACTGAGTTAGCATTATACAAGAAATAGATAGAAACATTGAGGAATCAAGGCCTAGCTAGCTCAAGTCATGCTACACCCACCTCTCTAATGGCACATCCTCAATCTCCTCCTCCTTCACAAGAAAATACCTCTGTTATTAGTGTCATATAACTTGGAGAAAGAGCCACTTGCAGTTGAGGAGCCAAGAACATCAGGTTCAAATCCATCAAATGATCCTACCAAGGTAAAATTACTCTTAAAAATTGATGTGTATAATAAATTACTTGAACGAGTTTAGAACTCCTTGTATGAGAACAATTTCAATATTGTTCATATATTTCTAGAACATATGAATGAGAAATTTTAGACCAAACTAAATAGTGTTCATTCAAATTATTCTTTTATGTTGCAAGGAATAACTTTATCCCAAAGAGATAAGGATATAGCTACCCCAATCCTAGACAAGTGGATTCCTAGGGTTGGTGATTTGAAGCTTATGGAAATTGGGGCTGCCCATCAAAAGGATAGGTATCCAAGGATTATCCCAATTTATAAGTTTGTTGATGGGATTAAAAAGTATAAGTTTAGGGGTATGCTGCTCCTCTGGAGAAAAAAAGTAAAGAATTGAAGTTGAAGTTTGATGAGGGCATGTGCAGGATCATGGTATGCCAAACAGGCCCTTAAGTGGCAAAAAAATCAGAAAAATCAGTGTTAGGCAACTTGACGTAAATATTTGAATAAGTTATCTATATTATTTCAAAAATATGTAAGAATAGAATTTGTATAAAATTGAATGTAGTTTCTAAAATACCAGGTTTATTTAAAAATAAATAAAATCTATTTGGTGAAAATTTGAAATTTCAATGCAGTAGTACTTAAATTTCAGGGAAAAAATAAGTAGGTGTCTGTCTGACCACCCTAACCATAATAAAATGATAATATTTTTTGTAATATTTTATATATAAGTAGAGGACTCATGTCGGATGTGATGCATATTTTTTATAATTTTTTTCCAAGTAAATAATTAATTATGAATTTTTATTACAACTTTTAGAAAATATAAAAACTCGTTCTGACCACCTTAACTTGGTCAAAATTCATGAAATTTAATTTTTCTTTTTTTAATCATATAGTATGTAAAGCATAGAATGTGACGCATGTTTTGGATTCAAAAAATATGGTACCGTTTGAAAGTTATAGATGTTTTTCAATCAGCCTATCGATTAGAACTTTAGTCGTAATTCTAATAGAAAATGAATAATAATTATTTATTAAATTCAAATTAAATCATAATTTATATTTTTGGAAAGCTGAGAATCTCCTCTAAAAACTTTTTTCGTTTCATTAATTTTGGGTGAAAAAAAAGTCGTCAGCCACATACCCTACAAATATTGCCACTTTTTGGCATACCGTGATCCTACACATACCCATGAGGTAGAATTTGTTTTTCTCCCTCATATCCAACATACATATGATGAGGTGAAGCCTCTACAAACATGGAAGGAAAAGGTTGATAACATTATTGTTTCTCAAACAACTCTCATTTGTGAGAATGTTGACATTGAAATGTTGAAGAATACTCTTGAGAAACTATCTTTCATCATTAGATTCCTAGAATATTTTGATAAAGAAGCCAATTCAGTGATGGCGAGGTACTATTTGTATAGAAAGAATATGGATGAAATAATTGAATTCAATTGGCCATCTGATGCAAAATATGAGCAATGGAAGAGGATATTTATTGATGAATTGGATTTGTAAACACAAGGATGGAGAACACATATACTTGGTCAATTATAGTGCAGGTCTGGCCTTAGTGATTCCAATGCATAAAATATACGTGTCTTCTAATTGAAAACACCACAAAATGTTCATTATCGATGACTGGGATGCTGACTCAGATGTTTATCCACTTTTTCCATCTTTTGGACATTTTTTTCATTTTTCTCAAAGGAATGAATATGCTACAATGGTTAGAATATTATTCTTTTCAAAAAGGTTCCTTTTGGAAGGTGAGTATATCCTCTTTAGTAAGTGGATATAATCTTTGTCTCCTATATGTTCCCTCCATTTGAAAATGCAAATATAACTATAATGGGAAATATATGTTATAGTGGTCAAATTAAAATGTGACATGTGTACTTTTTAGTTTGAAGCTTTTTTTTCTCCCTTGTTCTTATAAAATGGAATTCAAGGCCATTAGTATGGGCCTTTTGTTGAATTATAGAGCTAAATATGCAAATTGAGAACATAGAGAAAGTATGTTTGGTGTCTATATCTTAAGGTTTTGAGTTGAGCAAGTAAATTTTGTCAATTGTCTAATTTCCAATAATGTCTCAACTAATAATACAAATATTTTGAGTCTATTGTCTCTCCATTTATAACATTCACATGAGTTATTAATGAGAATTCAATAAATGATCCTTCCATTAATGTTTAGTGTTACTATGTACTAAAGTATGTTATAATTTTGGCTCTATTTTAATGAATTAATTAAAATGCTTTGATTAGAACATGGATTCATATAAGTGTTGAGTGGATCTGATAAGTAGTCATAGAATCTAAGAATATGATATGTGAATGGTAATGCAATTTCACAAAGATCGTGAATGTTTGGAATTAAAATTACCTCATAGTTTAATTTATAATTTTGACTCCCTACCCCAAGATAAGACACTGATCTTAAGGTGTTGAATGCACTTATTATGGTTTTGGTCTTTCAAATTGAAAAAAAAATTCATAAACAAATCCTTAATCGATTCACCTTTGTTGAAGTTTTGTGTTGTATGGTATTCTCAGCTCTAGGTGTTTAATTATTTTAAACAATTGCCAATTTCTTGAAGGATTTCAACTTCTTTGTTATACAATGTGTGAAATAATTATCTTGAAGAAATCTAGGATAAACATTTTGGGATCACCCTCCCAAGCTTTGTAGAGCCCAAAGTGTAGGATAAGAAGCATTCTAGGTTCCTCTCATTCATTGGCCAATCGTCTTCTAAGTATTCAAGAATTGAATTTGGAAAATTCATAGATAGTTGGTGGGATCTACTTGGTTCTTCAAAATTCACCAATAGATAACATGAGGAAGATGATTGAAAATGAACAAGGAATAGATATTTCTTGTAGTGTAGATCACATTATTGATATAGATGTTCCTTTCATGACTAGTTGTGGTCAAGCTTTGGGGTATACTCAAAGTCAAGGTGGAATTCCAATTCCTCCTTCCACAACCATAACCTCTATTCCAAAATACACTAATCCAATTGTTACAACAACAATACAACCTACTACCAATTTCAATACCTCCTTATGTATTTTCTCTAGGAAGCTCTTTAGATTTGTGCATTACAATCTCATATCTCCTAATCCATCCCCCCTCACAAACTTACAACTCACTTTCCCTTCGAATACATATACACCTCCACCTTATTCACCTCCATCTCACAACACAAACAATGATTACATCCTTAACCAACTCTTGCAAAATGTTTCACCTGTTCAACAACAAATTGCTACATTAAGTTAAAATCAAAATGGCCAACCTTCACAATATTTCAAAAGAAACCCCTTATCCTTGTAGTTATTGAGAACACAAATGCTAGAAGGTATAGAGATTCCTATATTTGAGAAATATGGTGGGAAACAAGATCTTGTTAGCCATGTGTCAACATATAGATATGTATGTAGTGAATTCATTTTTGATGATAAACTCTTTTTTAAACTCTTCCCCAATCCTTGAAGGATACTTGTTTGGAATGATTTTTTTCCTTTCCTAATAATTTAATATGTCTATTCAATGAGCTTTTTGATGCCTTCTACAATCACTTCTAGCTACAAATGGTTACAATATTGTGGTTAGTAGTCATTAAGTGTAAACTCCCTCTAGCCATCCTAAAAAACCAAAATTCATGCCTCATAACAACTATCAAACATTTAAGTAAAAAAATAAGTTATTTTTACAACTTAATCCCCTCAACCAACTCAACATATTGATAACCAAGTGGCTGCTATAAAGAGGACAAGTCCATACACATTTGGAGATAGAAACAAACAATTCACCCTTCTACCTGATACCCTTCATAACACCATGTTGTAGCTCTTAAACAAGAACTTAATTTCCTTACCTATTGTTAGATCTACTGATCCTCCAAAGCCTTTACCTACAAACTATTAAAAAAAATGTCTATTTCTATTGTCACTTATAAAATGGACATGATACAGAGCATTGCAAGCATCTTAAGCATATTGTGCAAGAACTCATTGATTCTAATCACATTCAATTTGGTGGTGTTAATGATCAAGGTAATAATTCTATATCCCCTCCTAATCAAAAATTACAAATATTTACTGATACTATGCCAAATCATAACATATCCCTTCTCAAATTTAGTGAAACTTAGAATTATGTGATTAATGTTGATAACATGAAAGAGATGGACAATATGATTGGACTCATTTAATTTCAACCTCGTAAGGGCCTAACCAAAATTCCCCTTGACATTACTTTCTCAAAACATGAGATAATTAAACAAGCACCTGATGGTCCTCTTTACATAGCTAGAAGAATCAATGATGGGCTAACTAATGGGATATTAATTGATCCCACTTTTCTAGAGAATATGATCACTAAATAATTCTTGTTTATGCATGATCCTTATCAAGATATGAAAAATCGAAGTCATGGACCAAAACACGTAATGGTTTTTCTTTCCCTATGAAAGGTTTGGTAACTCCTCTAAAAGTTACACCAAAAACATTAAGTGTAGCATTCTTTATCATCCCATCATCGGATCAATTTCGTGTGAAGTTAGGCTACCAATAGCTTCACTCTATGAAATGCATCCCATTGGTAGTGCATAAATTCTTAAAGTTTCCATTTCGAAATGAGATCTTTACTATGCATTGTAGTGTATTTAATTTGATGTCTTCCTATGGAAATTTCTCATTGGTTTTCTTTTCTCCTGAACCGATGGATCCTATTAGGCCTCATGAGGACTTCAATTTCAAATCTTGTCAAAGGTTTAAGGCAAAGCAAATAAAAAAATTATCCCTTAGAAATATGTTTGAACCCACAATTGAACCTCCTATCCTTAATGAAACCAAGATTGAACCAAAAGCCCTTCCAAGTAACCAAAACCAAAAAAATAGCAAACCCTTTACCCATTTCCCATAAGAGACCACAAGATAACCAAATAATTCTCATTGTGCCTCCTAAAATCAAACAAGATTATAAAGCTAAAGAGAAAGTGTTTGAACAACATCCCATGGTTGCTTCTATTCCTCCCTTAAGGAAAGAACAAAAAACTATGGTGGATAAACCCTCTCCTACAAAATTGCAACTTGAAAATAAAATGAAAATAAACTGAGATGCTAGAGAGCATAGGCATAGGAATTGTGCTATTGATCATTTATTACAAGAAAAATAAGAAAAGAGAAACACAAAAAATCACAATCCAAAGTTATGTCAAGCAATTCATGATGATTCTGCACCTTCACCAGAAATGAAAATCCTAAACCTTGAACACAACAAGAACAAGAATCGTGTATGGATATTATAACTAGACCTCTTGTTGTGATAAACTTAGATGATGAAAATGAAATTGCAAAATTTTTTGAGGAAGTGCATAAGGAGTTAATTTTATTGTTTTCCTCGTTGATGAGCTTAAATGATAATAACCATGATTATCCTCCTAGAAAGATAGATTCACCATGTGCCGAACTTGGTGATTGTCATAGTTTGGCACTTGATTTTTTCCCATTGGCTAGTCTTCCATCTTTTGCATATGATGAACAAGACTCAGATTCAAGTGACCAATTGAGCAGGTGCAAAAAGATGGGTAGCCAATTTGTGGCCAATTTACTTTTTCATCCCAAAATAGAAAAAATGTGAGTGTGTTATAGTAAAATGCACTCGCATTATGGCTTGGTTACTGTTTAAATTTCAAAAAATGTGCGCATTTTGAGTCCAAAAATGTGGGCATTTTGATTTCAAAAAATGTGCGCATTTTGATTTCAAAAAATGTGTGCATTTTGATTTCAAAAAAATGTGTGCATTTTGATTTCAAAAAATGCACGCATTTTGATTTCAAAAAATGTGCATTGTTTGAAACCAAAAAGACATTTCCAAAACACGTGTGTTATAATGTGCTCACATTTTGGTATACATTAAAATTTTTTTCTTCTTTTTCTTGTCTCTTTATTCTTGTTATCCTTCAGGGAAACTATATACATGAAAGTATAAGTTGAAATTTACATATGAAAACTTACTTTCTTATACTTTAATTTCTATTTCATGTATATAGTTTTAGGATGTTTGAG
>VDFB02358134.1:34867387-34925308 GCA_007258455.2 Sequoia sempervirens | reverse complement strand
GAATGGAAAACACGCATCTCCCACTCAATTTTCCCACTTCTCTTCATTTGTGTTTTCCAAATATAAGTAGAATGATGACTCATCCATGCTATTTCCTCATTTTTTATGTGATGTTTCTAAATCTTGTAATTCTCACCTATCTTCCTACAAAAAGTTAATATTTTCTTCATAACAATTATAGTTATCAAATTGTTTTGATATATCAACTAATTTTGTAAGATTTTCATTTCCACTGCGGTTATGCTCTTTTCTCATTAATAGTCCTTGTCTTCTAGAAGTTAAAACTTCTTTTGTTAATGGAATCACCTTACACATAGCGAAGCTTACCCTAGTTAGAAAAATTTCACAATCAAGTTCATTGTGATTAGTTGTATCATGAATTCTACACTCAGTGACTCTACCAAAAGTGAATAAACTCAAAGGATGTAATTTTTGGTTAAGACTTTTTCAGAGTTTTTTAACTTGCATTTTAAAATACCAGCTTGTACTAGAATTTTTCCTTAGAAGATATCTCTTAAACTCGTAACCAATATGAATTTTATGCCACCCTTCTTCTAGCGCTAGTTCTTGTTGATGACAATGTCACTCATTACAACAATGTAGATAAAATCATCATAGGTAAACTGTGAAGAAATTATCTTTACTTGAAAGACTAAACCACGACAACCTAAGGTGTCTATGTTATAGAAAAAGGCTGACTTAGCTTAATCTAAAGGCTCCAGTAGTCAGGTCTTGACCATACTAGTTTCACTTCAGGGTATGAAATGATATTGCTATTAATCTTAAGGGGTCTATGGTCAATTAGAATCATAAGAATTTGGTACCATATTTCTAGTTAATCATAAAATAATATCATGAAATCGAAGGATTTACAATAATATTTCATCAACATTCAGAAAAATTCTATCACTTAAGTATATTTAACTTTAAGCATTCAACAATTTCATAGAAAATAAAATATTTTCAAAAAAATTCCATTCATTTATCTATTTTTTCAATTATTTTAAAGAATTTAAACATCTAATCTAAAATAAAGCATAAAAAATATAGAAAATTAAAATTTCTCCCAGTTATTCTCCATGCATGCCCCAAGAGTTAATCAAATCAAAGTAAAATTCTTTGTACTTCTCTAGATTGCTTCATAGCTACATATAAAATGGTGCAAGCTTTTAAAGAAGGGGTTTTTAGGTTGGACACTGAGTAGGTTCTACATGCACCTTTAAATGGTGCAACATGCAGTCTTGTTCGGATGAACTAACAAAACCAGTTAGAAAAATACATGAGTTAGGTAGCTACCAAATTGGCTTCAATATTGATTAAATCCTATGTGCATACAAGTTTTTAGTCTAGAATGATTCAGAAAACAAGAAAAAAGAACAATACTTAGAGAATTTTTTGCTCTTCCAACATCCAAAAATTTTGAACTTAACTTAAAAAGAAGTATCTCTTGGCCTTTTATAAAAGTAGGACACAAGAAAGATAAGGAAAATACATGAGAGAAAATTCAAGTGATGAATCACATCAAGGTACATAGAATGTGGTGACTAGTAAGAGAATTGCAAAAAAAGTCAACAAAGGTCAACCTTCATTTGCATGTTGAAGTCCTTCAAAAATTTTCATCTTCTTATTATCACTAGGATAATAACTTAAAGAAGGATAATGAGTAGAATCTTTCCCATATATTTAGAATGATTACTTCATCATTTTTTTCCTACATTTTTGTTTCTCCTCAAGCTTTCTAATGTCAAGAATATGCTTCCTTAGAGGTTGGCGCTTTCTATCGCCATATGTGAAATACTAGGATCCATGGTATTTTGGTGGATTCAAACCCCTCTACATATAACTTCCCATAATATGCATCTCAATCTAGATATAATTCTATCCATGATGAAAATTTTCCTGACCGCCCATACCTGAACTCTACATCACAATATGCTTCTCCTGCAATCAAAAATTCCACTCATTAAATCCTTTGGTTTTTTTAAAAAAAATTCTAAAAATTTCATGTAAATAAAACCATCATTAATTTTTTATCATATAAATCCATCATAAATAACAGGATTTCCAAAAAATCACCAATTATTGCGCATTTATCTTTTATATACTGGGTTACCAGAATATAAGACTTCTTGGATAACCTAAAAAATTATAAAACTTTTCTTTACATGAATATCTGATACCTAAAACCTGGCATTCAACTTTACCCATGATATCCCAAAACTTTGGTTTTACTGGAACTTCCTTCTTTACCAGACCTAGACTATCAGACCAAAAAACTTTGTTCAACATTTATATTACCTTTTTCCTTTCTAACATTCCTGGTTCCTGATATTCGATACCTAGAACACTTTGCTTTACACAGTACACTTTTATTAAAGATTTATCTTTGTTCTTCAATTCTAGTGATCTTCCAAACTAGCCAACACTTGCTAGAAGTGTTAGTTTTCACTTAGGGTCCCCAAGTCTTATAGTCTTGGGGTGTGTTGTGAGACCACACAACAGGTGGGATTACTTGATTTCTTGGCAAAATTTCAGATCACACATACTTATCGAGAAGGGAACCAATTGGAAGATTAGCTTGCAAATTTGGGGTGTGAGCAAGATCGGGAGGAGATAACTTATGAGGAAGGGTTAAACAACATCACACAAGAACTACAATTCATTATAAATAGGGAAATGAATATACCAAAGGTATAAAGTGTTAATTTTATTGGAAGGAAAGAGGCAATGCAATATGTTGGTTGATAATGGAAAAGTCAATCTCTCAAAAGGCCAAGCAGACTAATCTAATATTATTGTCGTTCTTGGTTGTGGTCAATGTAAATTTTAAAATTTTAAAATTTGAAATGCTAACACTTGTTGTTTCTATAGGAATGATTTCAAAATTATCATTGCACACTTGGTTACACTTCAAATTTTATTTTTTTCTAACAAATTGATTTGTACTTTTCCACGTCGAAGGATAGGAGGGGATCTAGAACTTGGTGTAATCATATCTATTTGCTATGTCACCAAGTAGTGGCATCCACTGGATACATCATCAAATAACACTTCACCAATCTAATGGTACAAGCAAGTGGCAATCTTTAGTGCGAGATGTGTGTGGTGTAAAACATGTGTGGTATGTCCTTGTTGTTGGCCTTGCTGTTGCACCAAAAGGTTGACCTATCAATGCCCGATACAAGCTTCAAATAAGATCCACAGGAGGCAGTGAAACCATGTCACCAACCCAAGTTTCGTACTGGACAAGGAAGACCAAGGGAGACAACATATTGCAAGAATACCCCCCAACACAAGTGAGAGGTTTGAACCTGTGACCTTCACTCTAATACCAATTTTTGGCCTTGCCATTGCACCAAAAGGTCAACCTATCAATGCCAGATACAAGCTTCAGATAAGATCCATAGGAGGTGGTTAAAAAATGTCACAAACCCAAGTGCCATGCTGGACAAGGAAGACCAGGGGACACACCATCTTGCAACACTTGCAACAATAGTATTCATAAATTGAATTTGGCAACAGACCCTAAATTCATTAAATATTCACACAAGCGGAGTATTTATGATTTCAAGGTGTGACCAAATCACATACATTATAAAAACTAGGTGGAAAAGGATTTCAAGTGTAGTAAGTTTAATTATTACAAGTGTTATACATAGCTAATCAAGCATATTAACTTCACACTACTTGTAACAATTACTAATATCTTTCAAAACAGAGCAAAGATTTTTTATGTGCAAGTTGTTGGTAAAATTTGTATTGAACTATTGAGTTTCTTGCATTATGTGTAATCCTCATGATGATCATCATCTACCATCATACAAAATGCAAGTTTCATAAGATGTGGTCCTCTCCATTTCAAGCATTATGGTTCCTTAAAGGTGAGGGTCTTCATGGTCTACTGCAGGTTTGTAAATGGAATCATAAGCTTCTGCTGGTTGAAGGGCTTTATGTAAAGGGAAAATTTTTATGTTCCTGTGATCCTTGGGAATTTTTTTCTATCTCCTCATTTTGCTTGGTTTGTTGTTTAATTCTTGTCTTCACAATTAAAATTATGGTGGGGGATTTTGGTGTTCCAAGTGGTAATTTTGTTTGGGTTCTTTTAGTTTTGTGTTAAAGTTGTTTAAATTCCAGTGGTCATTATTACACTGTGTGCTGATATAAGATGTAATATTTGCAAAAAAAAATTGGGATTGTGGTGCAAATAAGAGAGAAAAAACTTCTTTTTTCTAAAGATGTAACAAAATTTGAGTTATCAAAGCTAGTTTTCAGAATGTCTTGCTTGAGTTTGTTGGATAGTACTAAAACTATTCTTGGCCAAGAAAATCTATGCCCAAGTTCTCCTAGGCTGTTGTTCCCCACTCAAGTTCATTCCATCTTTTTTTTCAAATGTAATGGACCTGGTGCAATCTTTCGATTTCCTTTCAATTTTCATTCAAGAGTCAATTTCACCAAATTACCTCAATGATGATGAGCTTCTTTAGGCTGTTCAAAATTATAAATTGGAGAAAGGAAAGGATTACATTGGAGGTATCATTCCAAAGTATTATCTCATGAAAAAATTAGTATATAGAGAGGTGTATGGAGCTATTGAAAAGGTCTCCATAATGATGACCCTTGTATGTTATATAGGTTTCTCAACACCAATGCTCAAGAGCTCAGACCTCTGATGGTGGAAAAATGTAAGCATATATAATTTGTGGTTTCTTTTCTCCTCTCTCACCAAATTCGACATGGACCCAGGGCAATGTTGTTAGCTAGAGACATTTTGGATTCTCCAATTGGCGCAGAATTGGGTGAAGGACATGGAAACAATGCTTTTGATCTCAACATCTACATGATGGATACTTCAACAAACATTGGTCCAATGGAGGTTTTCTAATGACAAGGAGAAAATGGTCTAAATATTAACATTGGTAGGGTGGATTCTTCAGATAACATAGTTCCAATGGAGGAATGATCAAAAAGTTTAAAATCTCTTTCCAACTTATATATAAAGTGATATATTAAGTATTTTTTGGTTAATAGAAAGGTATGTATACAATGTGATGTATTACATGTTTTTGGTGCTTTTTGGTTAATGTCTTTCTGGCAAGCCAAAAAATCTCATATATTATCAATGAATTCGGCTTATTTTGATACAATCCTATGAATGTCACATAGGGTTAGAGGATATTTAGGATTTTACGTTTCAGATATCTCAATGCTAGTACTATAATTATGGCCTATTTATAATATTTTGTATTTCAAATATTATTATATATTTGTAGGCTCTAGCCTTTTGTCCAAAAAAAATGATTGGATCATTTCATTCAAATAGATCTTTTCAAATGGTAGGAGAATTAGGAAAGGGAGAAACAAGATTCTCAGTACTCTCAATGAGTGTATCTTCTAACACCAAAATATCTTCTTCAAGGATAGGAGAGATATTAGGAGAAAAAAAAATTATTGTCATGGCTATCTACTATTACATCCCCATGTCCTATAATGCCTTCCCAACTATAAGAGGTAGGGGAATAGAAACATTTACGATTGGAATAGATCTCAATCATTGGATCCTTTAACACTAAAATATCCTCTTCACAAATAAGAGAGATTTTGGTAGAAGGAAAAATGTGATTTTCATGATTTTCCATGATTGCATCCTCTTTGACTAAAGCATTCTCACAAGTAGGAGAGATGAATAGAAATTAGCTAAAGTAATGCTAATAAATGTGTCAATGATGCCATCTTCTAGTGTCATAATATCTTCCCAAGTGGGAGAAGGAGAGGGACAAACAATACTTTAATGATTCTCAATGATTGTATCTTCTTTCACCAAGATACCTTCATCACTAGTAGGAGAGGTATCGGGAGAAGAAAAAATATGGACTTCATGATTATCCATGATTGTCTCCTCTTGTACCATATCATCCTCACAAATGGGAGAGATAGTAATGTTTGAGAGAGGGATAGGCAAGGTGATATTAAGGATTGTGGCAATGGTTTGATTCTCTTGTTCTAAGATGTTCTCATAGCTAGGAAAGATAGTGGAAGGATGCCTAATGTGTTTCTTAATGACCTCATTTGAATGGATGTTGGACTTATACAATCCATTGTTAACCATGTCAAAACCACATCTCCTAAAAGGAAACATGTGAACATGAACAATAAGCTATCCAACTTATCTAATGCTTTCAAATATTTAAACAAATGTCCTAAAAATTTGATGATTTTCAATACTAAAATAGCTTTTGAATGTTTTATAATGGCTATGCCAAATGGATGATTATACCTAGATGAATAAAATAAAAAAATTTGAAACTTATCAGATTGAAACAGTGGGTTACGAGGAGAATTAAGAAGTGAAGAAAACCACCAAAAAGCTCAAAAAATATGGTTTTAAGATGACTTGATGGACTCATTCACCTATGGGTGAATGTGTCCTTGTAGAGGAATTTTTAGAAATGAAGAATGCAATTTCTGAGTGATTATATGTGTTCTCTATTCTAGGTCATAGATTGTAACTTCTATAACAATTTTTTATAGAATTTGATGTGTAAATACAAGTGAAATTAATGACAAATAATGAACTATATGACACTTTTTGAAATGCAATTTTTATCCAACTTTGTAATTTAACTGATTGAAAGTATGTGATTATGTAAATACAATACAAAATCAATATAACATTATGCAATTTTTCTTGAATTTTTAGATGTAAAATGAATGAAAAATGCAATTTTACGCCTAAAATGCAATGCAATTTTAAGCTAAATTTATAAAACATAAATGCAATGAATTAAAGAAAATCCTAGATCTAGGGATTCAATGTGATGGAACCCCTAAAAAAATTTGTTTCTATTTCTAAAATCTATAAAATTTGGTCAGTTTCAAGTATCTGGACTAAGGGTTTGTCCACTATACATTCCTTTGGGTTGTGTTGTCAAAACCCTTCCTAAATATCCCTTAAGTTTTTGTCCTTGTCATTGTTGTAATCCATCATTGACCCCCTACCACCAGTTCTTAGTTAGTTAAGGCATAACTTATGTCATCGAATTTGTTGTATTACTGGCCCATCATGCCTTGGTTTGAAATATATTTTATAAGTTCAACTAATCAACCTTATTTAGCCTTTACATCCTTTGAATAAAATGATTCTACAATTATTTTGAGGCCTTTTCATACGTGTTCCTAGATATTCCCTTTCTTAAACAACTTATGAGCACATGCAAAATTGTCCCACTTAAGTCCTATCTACTACTTTTGTTCATCACTCATTGAGGATAGCTTTGTGAATGCACAATTTACATTAGTGATGTGTGATGAAATAGAGTTTCCTCTATATCATGTATCACAGATAGGTTATGGGTCTTGAATTTTTCATTAGCGATGCATGATACATGTGTTCCTTTCATTATAATTGGCTTTCTTTATCACTAATCACTTGTGAGTTTTGTGTCATGAATTGGTGATGCGTAATAACACTTTGCGCTCTTTGCATTTTCTTCCATTTCTCATCACAGATTGATTTTAATTTTTGACCCTCAAAATAGCAATGAACAATGCAGTCATATGTTCCAATATTATATCAGCGATTTGAATTGCTCTTGTGAGCAATGTCTCTTGTGCCTTCAATTTTCAAGCAGGTACCCATGGCTTGATCTTGTTCCATCACCTTTTCTCTCACATCACTGATGGAACTTCAAAAATGGAAGGTAAATCTATGATGGTCAATGGAATTTTTGAGAGAATATTCCCTTCACTATCAACTCTTGTCACATCACTGATTTAATTGAAGGGGTATAGGCTAGGATGGTGATAAATGGTGGCTGTTAGATTAGAGATGACTAATGAGATTAAGTGGTGGCATGGAAGATTTCTAAGGTGTTATCATCATTTTTGAGGAACAAGTTGTAAAAGAAAGGAGTGATGCTTGAGGAGCATCATTGATTATATTTTAAATTAGAAAAGATAGACAACTAAGCTTCAAAGTTGAATGGCTAGTTGTCAACTCACTCACACAAGCCATATTTGATCATTAATGGCTACAAATGCTAGTTGATCTACTTAATTAGGATCACTTGCTATTTTATTTCACCATTTGTAGTAATCAAGAGTTGAGGAATTGCTTTGGAGCCAGAGAAGAAATGTTTGAGTCTAAAGCAAGTAATTGCAGAGGTAGTGAGATGGTTTTCCTGGGTAAGTGGGTAGTCATAAATGCCATGTTTAAATTATGCATGAGTTAGCTTGTGAGTTCTAATTTCCTATGGTGGTGAGGGATTTAATTCCTTGAAATTTCTATTTGGGTTGGTTAGTATTATGTGGGTTTGATAACACTTTTCTACAAATTCAATTTGAGAGCATTGGCTAGTGGGTTTTTCTACAAGTGAAGGTTTGTTGGTTGTTCTATGTCTTGTAAGAATGAGTAAGCCTAGTGAATCCGTTAAGATAATCAAGAGGTATAGGAATCTTAGTATGCTTGAATTTGAAGATGAAGGGCATGAAATTGAACAATGCATGCCAAGAGCTCTTACAATGCCAAAGGAGAAGAAGAAAAGCCATAAGGAGTCCAAGAAGGGTGGTGTTATGAGTAATTACAACCTCAAGATTAGGGTTGTTAGTCGTGACCACTGTAAGCCTATTTGGAAATTCACTTAGTCTTGTGGGAAGAAGAAAAATAAGTACCACAACTCTTACAATTCTTGTATAGGGAGGCATAACTCTCCCATGGAGGATTTAGCTAGTCCTTTGAGTGATGAAATAGATACTAACCCAAAACATGGATGATACCTTCCTAGTCTAGTGGAACAAGAGGATTTTGATGGGGGAGGGGTAGCCACTTCTCGAATTTTAGAAAAAATAAAGAGTAGGCATGCTTACTTTGATTTTGGAGAATTAGAGTAGAACCCTAGTTCTATTTTTGTTTTTGATAACACTGGTGCCACAATGGCAGGCTCGTGCTCTTCTATGAATGTGTAACTTTTTTTTTTGGGTTATGACATGGAGAATCTTCTTTGATCAATGTGGACCAGAGGTTTTGGTGTTATTGCAACAATGGACTATGCATTTTGGAAGGTTGGTTGATCTTCTTCAATGAACTATATGGAGTTTTGTCTTTTGCTTTATCCCCATTTTGCAATGAGAAAATATAACTATCTCGGGGAAGTTTCTGAAATCAAAATGAAATTAAGTGTCAAATGAAATGTAACTAAAATGGTAATTTGGTCTGATGCTTGTTGCTCCCATAATTCTGTAAATGGGATTTCAGGGCTAGTTACAAAGATTTAAATTTTGGGTATCAAGTGGTCTAGGTTGGTAATCTAAGCTCTTGTAAGGGAGAATTGTAAATTCATGCACAAATGAATAGATTAGTATGGAGTATAGGATATAAGCTAGCTTGTAATGAACTTAATCATTTTTACAATAGCAGCAATATATAAATTAACATGCTAGTTCAAAAGAACATTCTCTCCTATGTGTGTTATCTACCAGATTATAAATGAAATGGTTAAGGATATTTTTGTTTTCCTTAAGTTATTTTAATTGAATGAGTGATTTTATTTCTGCTTTGATTTAAGGAATTGATTAAATTCTTAAATAAGATCATGGGTTTGTAAGGGAAGATTTTAGGATTGCTAAGTAGTTTTTTTTTTCGACACAAGTTGGATATTGTAATGCAATATGTCAATAGCCTTCGAATTACTGATTTAAATTGCTAAGGTATTACAAGTTGTTACAAATGTGACTCCATTACCCAAAGACAAGGAATTGGTTTGTTTTTTTGGTAAATTTTAATGCAAATGAGTCAATTCTACCATAGACTGAGAGCACAAAATAAGAATGAAAATCATCTAAACACCTCCAATTACAACATATCAATATAAAATATCATTTTATTCTTTTCCTTAGATAGAAATTCATTAAAGGATCAACAAATCCTTCAGGGATTCTATCTATTTGCAGCTGATAGGGATATATTTGTTTGCTCAAATGTTCTTGATAAAATGGTAGAGGAATATTATAACGTAATCAGGATTAACCTCCTAGGTTTCATAGAGCTTGAAGACTAGAAATAAGGGCCTAGTAATCCTTGTTTGTTGTCCGATCTTGTCTATTATTATCATTGGATTGTGGCTAATTCATACAAATTGGAAAAGATCAAGTTTTTTTCTTAAATAATAACCAATAGATTGGTTACTCTACTGGGGAAAATACTCATGAATTATGTGTCTCTAGATCATAATTATTAGAGTCAAATAATTTGATAGTACAAGTCCATTTTTGGTCTAGGTTTGATATTGGTGATTGAATTCTCAAAAAATGTTGCAAGAATATGTTGTGTTTCCTCTGAAATTGTTAAATCCTATCACGATATACCATGATTCCATGATTATTTTATAATTTCTCACTAAATATGATTGGTGATTATGAGATCTCTACACTAGTATGCACTATTTGAGAGAATCCAGTAAAATACAATGAATATTTGTTGAGAATAGATAAGGTAGACTTGAACTCACATAATGAAATACCCTGATGGGAAGCTAGAGAGAAAATTTAAAAGGAATCTACTATCATCTTGAAAGAGTAAAAAAATTTACTAGATCTGACCATCTGGTTCAGATATTGAGTATTCAAACTTGAAAATTATTGTGTTGCAGAAAACATAAAGGATTCATTTGTGACTTTGTTGATCAGGGAAGCTTAAACTGGAATCAGCTCGTGAA
The DNA here is from genome assembly GCA_007258455.2 of Sequoia sempervirens. NCBI lineage: Eukaryota > Viridiplantae > Streptophyta > Pinopsida > Cupressales > Cupressaceae > Sequoia > Sequoia sempervirens. The sequence goes on along the minus strand of VDFB02358134.1, from coordinate 34,914,599 downwards.
TGAAACTTTATATTGTTCAAGTGTATTGCTCTATAAAGGAGGTGGCGACTCTATGCAATGAATTTGATGAAGCTGTGATGATAGCTTCAGATCTACAAAGTTTTCTATATAGGAGCATAATTCAAAGTAGCTACAACATATCCAAGTACTTCCCCTATTTTAGTTTCCAAGAAGCATAAATTTGTGTGAAAACCATATTGAATGATTTGGAGATATTTTTTTTCCCTATCAAGTGAATTGAACACTAATAAAGGGAATGGTAGTGATTATTCTGACATACTTCTAGGATATAGTTTGAAATATTTTCTTTGCATTGAAGAAGTATGCTTGTTTCAAAATCTTCCCATTAAAAGGCTCTAAGGCATAAATTTATTTGAGTTATGAATTTTAAAACCATGATTAAATTAAGGACTAGGGAAGTGAATGATCAACTATGATGTTGATATTTGAAGTTTGTAAAGGGGTACCAGAAAATGTATTTTTTCCTTGTATATCCCTACAAAATGTCAAGTAATAACATGTAGGGTTTGCAACCTATGTCATGCCATTAGATAAATTTCTCTATTGGGAGGTATAGGCTATTAAACTTTAGTGGTATTTAGGGTTTCCCAAACCTTGTTCCTAATGATGTTAGGGAACATCTACCAAAGTTTATAGGTAGAGGTTCTAAATCAGCTTATAGACATTTCCATACATTTAGGGATTTTATTGGACATTGAGATAGATCATGAAGATGTGGTCATGAAATTATCTGTTCAATCTCTAAAGGAAGGTGCTAGAGATTAATTATCATATCTATCGGTGTGTTCTATATCCTCATGGAATGAATTCATTGTAGCATTTATAGAAAAACTTAGTGAAAAGATTAATCTAAGTTCAATAAGAAAAAAATCATGGGGATCCAAAAGGATGAAGATGAGTTGGTCCCAACTTTCAACCTTAGATTTGCAAAGGAAATTAGGGATATTCCTAAAAACATGATACCAAGTGATGCAAAGTGTTTAATTATATATTTTTGTGCATTTGATGAGGAAATACGTTATTTGTTGAGAGATAAGGAGCCATTAATATTGCATCATGCATACCAAATTTCCATGGACATTGAAAGCAACACAAGACATTCAATGATGAAATGATATATGGCTGCACTTGTCAGCTATTTTAGCACATCTCATATAAGTGGATAAGAAAATAGAAGTTATTCTCATGATAAAGAAACTACGACTATTTTGGTTTGTCAATCATCACTTGGTTCAACTAATAATGAATGTAGAAATGAACATCATCAAATTTCAAGCATTGCTAATAAAATGTCTTTTGTTTAAGGATTGTCCAGTATGAAATGATATAAGGAAGAATCACCATATGACCTATTTGCAAGTTTTTTGGATGCCTTGTTGGAAATTCCTAAAAGTCTCAGACCAGAAAATGCAATATTCATTGACTTGTTCTGTGAAATTTTTGATCCAAGACTGAGTACCTTGCCTAAGGAATTGAAGCCCCAAGGTTTTGATCAAATAATTTATTGGATAAGAATTACTGAGGAAGCTAGGTGTGATTATGCACAAAGTATGAAATCCCAAAGTTTCATTAGTGGTTTTCCTATTGCATAGAATCATAAGACTGTAATGCTAGTAATTTAAAAGGGTGTATCAGAAAGTAGATATCTATCTTGTGGTATGGTTAAGGACTGTGATTATAACCAATCCATAAAAAACCTATGTGCAAATCAGTATGCTAGTAATGAAGAGAAATATTTATTTGCAAGTGTTGTGGATGTTTCATCACAAACCAATGGTCAAGGTACTAAAAATGAGAGTTTTAAATTTCATTTTGAACAATCTGAGCTAATTGCATGTGGTAATGAATTTCCTTGTGATGATGATTAAAGGGAAAGTGAAGTTTCTAATTATTTTTTTGAGAATGAATCCTTCTCTGAGGATGATCCATAAGCTTTTTCTTTGCATGATGGATGCAATAATATTGATGCTCAGGAAATATTTTCCCTACACATAAATGAACAATTTCCATGTGATGGATACCTAGAGTGCAATCCAATCATGTCAGAACTTGAGCATGCTAGTTTTGTGAATGATGATGAATTTGAAGACAAGAATGTGTGTTTTTAGTATCCTGAGCCTAAGCATAATGATAGGAATGATGAATATTTTGGTACTAACCAATAGGATCATGTCCTAGTTGTTCCTGATTGTCTATGTGAATCAAAAATGGAATATGCAAGATTTTTTGAAAAATGGATAATGATTGTATTTGACAAAGAATGCATTGATGAGTAAAGGGATGAAGAAGCTTGTTCAACTACTAATGATAAAAAATCAGACTATAAGGATCCTTTCATATTTGAGTAAATACACTTATTAATGGATGAGGTACATGAGTACCTTGCTACTGACCCTACTAATTATGAGTTATTTGAGCCATCCTTTGAAACATTTTGTTTTGAGCTAGATAGTGATTTGAAGAATGAACTAGAACATGTTAAAAAACCTAAAATGGAAGTATTATTTGATGCATGGGATATGATTGATAATGGGATTTCTAGTGATGAACCTAGTTTGAATAAAAGCAAAGATGTTATGGGTTGCAATGAATCAATTTCCCATGGAAGTGGATCATATGTCAATATGAATGGTTCACACTTCTCTAGTGAATGCAAACACCAGTTTGAGAGTATGCCTTTATATGAATGTTTTCCTGGCATATGACATAAAATAGGGGATGATTTGAGGGTTTTACATGACTCTCATACTAATTCTGAGCTACTTGAAGTGGAATTCCAATGTGACTTCAAAGGGTTAGGGAAAATGTTTCTAGATGGAACTATTGAGAAAAATATTTATGAAATTTTTTTAGTATGATGTACAAAATGAAACTAATGTCAACCCTTATGGTATTAATGATCAAATAGACTATGAGTGTTTTCCATTTCCCATCTGGTTGGATGAGTATTTGGTGGAATATGATTGTGAATTGAGGAAGGTAAAATGCTACACTAATTATGTATTCTAGTTAATGTCTAATTGCATGTTTCTATTGGATGGGGTTAATCATGACAAGGGTAAGTTCAAAAATATGTCCATAGTGGTTGATTCTAGTGGTCACAACATGATTAGCTTGTTGGAAATTCATGAAAAGGTTTTCAGCCTCGATCTAGTGTAGACAACATAGAATAAAGTTTTTGATAGAGGAAAATGATTGTTTTAAGTTTTTGGGGACCTAGGCCCACAATTTGGCAGATGAAGTATATTGAATTGTAGAGAGCAGGCTAAAAGCTTGAATATCCAAAAGGGATTTTGAGAAAATTTGAACTGGGAAATACATTCTACTTGATGGAGCTTATAAAATTTTGAAGAATTTTCTCATCCCCCATGGACTTGGTCTGCATTTTAAAACCCTTGTCCCCACAAGTAAGTAGGGTTTTTTCTTGTGAAAGCACTCAAGTGTTCTAATCGCACATTGAATTGCTATACTATTCTTTGGTTCCTTAAGTGATCTTTTGAGTTGCTATGCATGTTTGTTTACCAACCCCTTTGGTTAGAAGCACCAATTACCAATTGTCCCATCAACCTTAGTCTTTTCCTAAGTCGGGTCCTAATTTTCCCTAATGACTTAAGCTTAATTCATTAGCCTATGAGGGTAATATCACCATTGGCCTAACAAAGGCCCTTTATTAAATGCTAACCTTGTCATGTGTGCAGCTTATGAGATTCGAGGCTATGGGAAGAGATCCTGATCATACACCACCAGCTCGCGGGTTATAAATGTTGGCTTGTTAAAAGCCATGAGGTTAGTGAAACAAAGACACGTGTCTTCATAAAGATGTGGGACCTGGTCTCCACTACCAAGTTTATGGTCCATGGTTCTAAAACTAACACCTGTGATCAAATCTTGGGGACAACATCCACCGTTCCCCGTTGGTTTGTTAGAAAAAAGTGAACGCCTATTAAAAGCAGTGAGATTAGAGAGATCTCGACACATGGACCAGTCTACCTCTTTTGTGAGATGGGTGGAGCCTTCTAATAGAGGAGTTTCCATCTGAGGTGGGTTAACGTCATTGGTTGAGGAAACATCAGTGAAGCACTACTAGATTTCAAGCCTAGTCAACTTAAATGAAGTAGTTTTATGTGCCATCTCGGTGTGAGATCAATGGTATATATTCATAGTTAATTAAATGACATGTGATAGCCATTTTCACTCTATAACCAATTGGAATTAATGATATACTCTCTTTGGGTGTGATAAAATTGATCTTCGTGCATGTGGAGACTTAATTACTGGCAATAATGAAGTGCAACCTATATATTTCCATGCACTTGAGAATTAAATAGTGACAATGTGCATGCCAATGAACTACCCCAATTTGTGCATGTGTTTTTCATTCAACATTATTAATCAATAACATCAACATGCTTAATAAATAGAAGTGATGAGTTGTTAATTTCACCATAGAAATTAAGTTGTCAAGTCATCAAGTTGTTGTAGAAAGTGGAGGTTGAGAGTGTATGTTTTCTTGTTGCAAAATGAGCAAGCTTGGTTCTTCATCAATGCCGGTATGAAGGTCTACTCGGCTCTAGTCATAGAAGCCCCACAATCAAGACCTAGGAAAGAAACAATGTGATCATGAGCATGCCCGAGAGAAGGAATATTTACCAATGATTGCCAAATGTAGTTGCCAATTGAAAGATCAGGCCAAGAGCTTGAAGCACACAGGAATAAAATGAGAAGAAGTTGTTGGGCCCTCTAGTAGGACTCATCAGAAGCTTTGGTATAGTCGGGGCTCATTTGGTAGACAAAATTCTCCCATTGACGTTACTAATAGCTTAGGGGAAACAGAGACGTAGACTGATTCTAGTTACCACTAGTATCTAGCGACCTTGGGTTGAGCTCTATCCCCTGAGGCAAAGGTGCTATCTATCCCTCCTTTGGCTGTCAGGACTTTGAGTGGAAGGGATGCCACTGTGATGAAAGAAGATAAGGTTGAAGAATGGGTTGAAGTATCATCTCAATCCCTTGTTACTACTCGGAGTGGTCATTTGTACTGGGGTATGTGTGTTGCTGGTAAGGGGTCATCTAGTTTGTGAAAAGGTGGTGGTCAGTAAATTTTTGTGTTGGTAAATGATTTTTGGGGTTGTTTCTCTCTTTGCATGCATGGCACAATTTTGGGGTGTTGAATGTGAACTGTGTGCCCTCGTGGCAATATGGGCATTGGTTTTGTTGCTTGCTTGGAGGTGGAGGAAAATTTTAGTGGCACTTTGCTTCTTCCTCATGACGGATGCTAAAAAAATTCTTTGCTCGTCACAACTGAATTAGCATGTGGGGGAATTTTTTAAATGCAACTGAAATGAAGATGAAATGAATTTTTGTATTGAAATTACATTTGAGCTAGTATCTTATTGGCTCCATTTTTCTATAAAAGGGAATTTAGGGCTCATTTATAGGGGATTGAATTCTAGTCAAATTTCAAGTTAGGTGTCTGTCTGTGTAGAATATTAGGCATAAAATAGTAAATAGAATAGTTATCTTATCTTGATCTTTGATGAACATATGTAATTATCATATTTATGGTATTAAAAAAATGGCTAATATAGAAAATTAACATATGATTTTGGTATATGTGCTACCCTAGTGTAAATCTGTGTGAATTTTAAGTGAAATGTTAAGGATATCTTCATTCATCTTCAAATATTTGTTTGAATGTATGTCTCTATTCTTACTTCAATTCAAGTAATCAATTAAAATGCTTAAATGGGGTTATAAATTTGCATTTATTTACAAAGGATTTGATAAGAAGCCATATACTAGAAGTTGTGAGCTCCATAATGCAAAGTTATTGTGAGGGTAGTCCATTTAATCAGATTTAAAATCAGTTATGTGTTATTGATCTTTTTATATGTGACTTTGGTGCCCTTTGGGACAAGGCACTGGTCTCTTTTCAAATGTTCACATAAAGGGTATATAAATTTTTCCATTCAATGACTAGCTTAAGGTTAGAATGCAAATTCATTTTAAAATTCAATTACAATCATAATGAGGTATGTGTATGAAGTACTTCTTTTGTTCCTGGTAGATTAATGGATATTTCCTTGAAAATTAGCCATCCTCTAAGAGAATGATGTTGTTTACCATTGTTAGGAACTAATCTATGATGTGATTTGTCATTCATTGAGAGTGTCAAGTTAAATATCCCTTAGGAACACCCTCTTGGTCCCACAAAGCCTAAAGTGTAGAATATTTTAGTCCTCAACTAAGTCTTGTCAGTTGGCCATTCACTATAAGGATCTTGAATATAAGAATTGGCTATGCTTTAGAAATTCCTTAGGTGTACTAGAAAAACACCAACAAAATGGTGACTCTTCTGGAGAAATTCTCCTCCAAACATAGATGTCAAATGCAGAGTCAAAGGGTTAAATGAACCCGAACATATTGATTGGAAAATAACAAATTCTTAAACCTGGAAAATACTTTGAATGTAGTGAAGATTGAGGGATCCAAAAGTGACTATGTTGTGGAAGATAGCCCAAAAAATATATTTCTTGTAAAGAAAATTCATCTCAATTGAATTTCAATCCTCTCGAAGGAGGTGGCGACTCTGACTCAAATAACCCATCAAAGAACATATCAATTCATAGGATCTGCAATCTCAAAGGACAAAGAACAATTATCTGCTGCAAATAACCAAGTATTTTCATATAATTTGAAGAAATTGAAGTGCATTATAGGTAGATCAAGATAAATTTTCCATACCTGAGAAATAAATGGTTCCCTAATGAGTCAATTAGCACTATCTAAGGGAATGGTAACAATATTGAAGAATGCTTTTGTGTAAAATTTAAATCTCTAGGTTATGATGAAAAGAGCATGTTAAATTTTTAAGATTTTAGGTAGCATTTTGTAAGAAATACAAATGCCAGAGGCTTAGTATTATATTTGTAAAATAAATTGAAGTAATGTTGTATAATTGTTGAGTATATTAACAATTCCTTTTCAGGAATTAAAAGTAAGTTTTCAATTCATGTTGTCCTATTTAAATATGGAGAAAAGTATGCAAGGTGAGCAGTCATTGTCTCACCAAGGCATCTTCAGTACTGCTCCCGGTATAGAGCTATCAACTTTGACAATATTGGTGGGTATCCAAATTTGGTACCACCAAAGATCAGGGACAAGATTCCAAGGTTCAATGGTGAAAATATAGTATCAAAAAATAAGCATGTACACTAATTTGTTGATATGATGGGTGATTATGAGATAGATTGTGAGGATGTGGTTATGAAGTTATTTTTTCAATCTCTAAAGGAAGATGCAATAGATGGGTTCTCTTTTCTGCCCAATTCCTCTATATATTGTTGGAATGAGCTTAAGACAACCTTCATTGGTTAATTTCATGAAAGGGTAAACCCAATTGTTGCAAGAAGGAATTTCATGGAAATTTCTAGGGATAAAGGGAAGTTGGTCCCTGCTTTCAACCTTAGGTATGCAAAAGCCATAAAGGAAATTCCTAAACATGTGATACCAAATGATACAGAGTGTTTGGTTGTATATTTGGGAGCATTTGATAGAAGAATGAGTTTCTTGTTAATGGATAAAGAGCTTGCTACTTTGCAACAAGCTTAATAAGAGGCCATGAATATTGAGAATAATTTGAAATAGTCAATTATGATGGGACCTACAATGACTAGCATGACTAGCTCTAGTAGAATTCTAGCTACTGAGCCAAGGATGGGAAGGAATGATTTGATTTCCTCTATTGGAAAGTTGTATGAAATGAAAATACATACAAATGAGTCACCATATGACTTGTTTTCAAGGTTCTTGGATTTTTTGATGGATATACCCAAGATTTTCAGGCCTAATGATCTAATGTGTAGTAATTTGTTTTGTGAAGCCTACATATCAGGATTGAGCCAGTGGTCTAAGGATTAGAAGCCCCACAGGCTTGATCAAGTATTAGACTGGATTAACACTCTGGTTTAAATTGAGCATGGTCATGTACCCATAGTTGTTTCCTAGAATGGGGGGAATAATTACCATAGTGAGGAGAATCAGAGATTGGAATTGATAGATCAAGGAGAAGCATCAAATTTTGAGCAGTTAACTGTTCAATGTTGTCATTTTACAAGCAACATGGAAGTAGGTGCATGTGATAGTGATGAGAATGAAGAGACAAAATGTGAGAACAAGGATATGGTACCTAATTACCTTCCTTGGGATGTCATAAGCTGTGAGAAAACATAAGAGGAATATGATGAAACCTCACAAATTGAGTCAACCAACACTTATCATGCATCGACCTATGATTAGAATACTTCTAGTCCTAGTACTATAACACAAATGAGGAATAAAAGTGATGAGGTTGAGATGAGACAGTCCTCCATTGAATATGATTATTCCTATGAAGTGGATATGGAATCCCTTGCATCTAGTAGGGGATATGTTAATAGCTTGGAGGGTGTGTGCTTTCTAAGAAGTGAGCAATTTTCCTCATGTGAAGAATTCTCTGAATGTGGGTCAATTATCTTGAACACAGATGATGAGGAGGATGTTGAGAATGTTTCCCTATTCCCCTCAAGTGACTACACTGATTATTAGTATACTAATGATCAGAGTTGTTGGGATCATGACATTAAATATGATGAGATACATCCAATTATCATGAATGTATGGAAAAATCGCTTATTTTATGAACCTACATTGGACCAAGAGAATATAAATGATAATTCTTATTGGTTTAGAAGTAATCCTCTTTTTGAAGATGCCCCTAATGATTATTTGGCAAGCGGTACTAGTGGATGTGTTATGGATGATACAAGAAAAAATCATGGTAATATTGGGCTTGGCAACTGTGCCTCTAAAAATAGTACCCCTGACTTGATAATCTCCCAACTAAATGGAGGTTGTGATAATGCAGACACTAGCGAATTGGTTTCCCTACATGTAATTGAGCAAGTTGTACTTGATAAGCACCCAAAAGTTGATTTAGATTTGTTGACACACAATTGTGATGGTAGCCCATACAAGGACGAAGTTCAAGACTGTAATGTCTTTTTTGGATGTAGTATGGACGTTCAAAAGGATGTAGTTGATTGTACTGACTTTCCTTTGGTGATAGGCTATGTACTTGAAGATGTAATTGAAATATCAACTACTCAAGTTTCACATGATGATTGCATGAATATTCATGCAACATTATTTTATGTTAAGGAGAAAGAATTACTTGATGATTCTGTAGAGTATGAAAATATTGTAGAATTATTTCAATATGAAGTTTTAGTGGAACTCTTTGTAGATACTCCTCCTCTTATGGACCTAATCATGGAACTTCTTTGTGATAAATAAATTGACAATATACCTAATCATTTTTTCTTCCGTGAACCCCTAGAATATTGATCAATTTTGTTCCAAAGTGTCTATGGGATTTTCAAGTTTGATGAGCAAGAGAAATATGATTGCACATTTCATGACAATGTGGAATATGAGAGCTTCACCTTCCCAGTCTAGCTTGATGAACCTATGATGGAGAGGAATAAGTGTAACAATGCTACTTCAAGTGTCATAGGTAGTATTTATTATGATCATGCCGATAACCTAGGATTGCACAATGTTCATGTAAACCCACTACAAGTAAAACAAGCCAAAGTCTTTGATAGAGGAAAGAATTATCGTTGAAGTTTTCGGGGCCTAGGGCCTCCATCTTCTAAAAATAAATTTCCATGTATATTTTTTGAATAGTGTACATAGGTTGGTTTTTTTTCTTTCTTTTATGTTTGATTACCTTGTCCAGGTAAGCTCCTAGGTTTTGGTCATCTACCCTAGTTTTCTTCAACATGAGATTCAGATTCTCGCTATACCCACTGGGGTATACGTCCCTGAGCATGAGCCGGTAATGAAGCTTATAAAATTCTAAAGAATTTTCTCATCCCCCATAGACTTGATTTGCATTTTAAAACCCTTGTCCCTATGAGTAAGTAGGGGTTTTTCTTGTGAAAGCTCTCAAGTGTTCTAATTGCATGTTGACCTACTATACCGATCTCTTGTTCCTTAATTCATATTTTGAGCCACTATGCATGTTTGTTTACTGACCCCTTTGGTTAGAAGCATTGGTCAACAATCGTCCCATTGACCTTAGTATTTTTCTAAGTTGGGTCTTAATTTTCCTTGATGAATTAAGCTTAAGTCGTCAGCCTATGAGGGTCTTGTCACCATCATCCTAACAAAGGCCCTTTATTAAATTATAACCTTGCCATGTGTGGATTTTTTGAGATTCGAGGCTATGGGAAGAGATCCTAATTGCACCCCACCAGCTCGCGGGTTATAAATGTCGGCTTGTTAAAAGCTGCAAGGTGAGTGAAACAAAGATGTGTGTCTTCATATATGGATGTGGGGACAAGTATCCACTACCAAGTTAATGGCCTGTGGTTCCAAAACTAATAGTTGTGATCAGATCTCGGGGACAATCTCCACCATTCTCGACTGGTTCACTAGAAAATAGTGAATGCTAGTTAAAAGCATCAAGATTAGCAAGATCTTGACACATGGACCAATCTACCTAGTTTGTGAGATGGGTGGAGCCCGCTGATAGAGGATTTTCCATCCAAGGTGGGTTAAATCCAATGGTCGAGGACACATCAGCAAAGCACCATTGGATTTCAAGCCTAGTCAACTTAAATGGAGTCATTTGATGCACCATCTTGATGTGAGATCAACGATTTATACTCAAAGTTAATATTTCACTCTGCAACTAGTGGGTATTAATGATATACTATATGTGGATGTGATCAAATTGATCTTTGTGCGTGTGGAGACTTAATTTTCGGTAACCATGAAGTGCAATAGGAAGGTTTCCATGCACTTGAGAATTAAATGGTGACAATGGGCATGCCAATGAACTACCCCAATTTGAGCATATTTTTTTCATTTAGTGTTGGTAATCGATAACATTAGATTGCTCAATAAATAGAATTGATAATTTTCTATCTTTTCCGTAGCAATTAAGTTATCAAGTCCTCAAGCTATTGCAGAAAGTGGAGGTTGAGAGTGTAGGTTCTATAGTTACAAAATGAGCAGGCTTGGTTCTTCATCAATGCTTGTGCAGAGGTCTTCTTAGCTCTAGTCATAGAAGCCCCACAATGGAGACCCAGGATAGGAACAATGTGATCAAGAGGATTCCTAGGAGAGGGAATCTTCACCAATTATTTCCAGATGTAGTCAACAATTGAAAGATCAGGCCAAGAGCTTGAAGGAGGCAGGAATAAAATGAGAAGAAGCTGTCAAGCCCTTTAGCAGGAATCATTGAATGCTTTGGTATGGGTGCGACTCATTTGGTAGACAAAATTATCCCATTAATGTTATTGAAAACTTGGAGGAAACTGAGATGGAGAATGAATCCAGTTACCACCAGTATCTAGCAACCTTGGGTCGAGCTCTATCCCCTGAGGTAGAGGTGCTATATATCTCTCCATTGGTTGTAAGGACTCCGAGTGGAAGGGATGTCATTGTGATGAAATAAAATAAGGTTTAAGAAGTGGTTGAAGTCTCATCTCCAACCCTTGCTACAACTCGAAGTGGCCATGTGTACCAGGGTATGTGTGTTGCTGGTAAGGGGTTGTCTAGTTTGTGAAAAGGTGGTGGTCAGTAAATTTTTCTGTTGATAAATGATTTATGGGGTTGTCATTTTTTTTTTGTGTGTGTGCCACAATTTTGGGGTGTTGAATGTGGACTGTGTGCCCTTGTACTGACATGGGCATTCTTTTTTTTGCTTGCTTGGAGGTGGAGGAAAATTTTGGCAGCACTTTGCTTCTTCCTCATGATGGATGCTGAAATTTTTCTTTCCCCATCTCAACTGAATTAGCATGTGGAAAATTTTTGGAAATGTAGTTGAAATGAAGGTGAAATGAATTTTTTAATTGAAATTGCATTTGAGTCGGTAGCTTGTTGGCTCCCTTGTTCTATAAAAGGGAATTCAAGGCTCATTTGCAGAGGATTGAATTTTGGATAAATTTTGAGTAGGGTGTCTATCTGGGTAGAATATTAGGCATAAAATAGTAAATAGAAAAATTATCTTGTCTTGAGCTCTGATGAACATATGTAATTAAATGATTTTACAAAAATGGATGATATAGAAAAATAACATATGATTCTAGTATATGTGCTCTCCTAGTGTAAATCTTTATGAATTTTGAGTGAAATGTTAAGCATATCTTCATCCATCTTCAAATATTTGATTGAATGTATGTCTCTGTTCTCTCCTTGATTCAAGTAATCAATTAAAATGCTTAAATGGGGTCATAAATTTGTATTTATTTACAAAGGATTTGATAAGAAGCCATATACTAGAATTTGTGAGCTCCATAATGCAAAGTTATTGTGAGGGTAGTACATTTAATCATATTTAAAATCATTTATGTGTTACCAATCTTTGTATATATGACTTTGATGCCCTATGGGACAAGGAACTGGTCTCTTTTCAAATGTTCACATAAAGGGTTTATAAATTTTTCTATTCAATGACCGGCTTGAGGTCAGAATGAAAATTCATTTTAAAATTTAATTATAATCACAATGAGGCACGTGTATGAAGTACTTGCTTTGTTGCTGGCAGATTAATTGATATTTTCTTTAAAACTAGCCAACCTTTGAGTGAATGATATTGTTTACCACTGTTAGGAACTAATCTGTGATTTGATTTGTCATTCATCGAGAGTGTCAAGCTAAATATCCCTTAGGAACACCCTCCTTGGTCCCACAAAGCCTAAACTGCAAAAGATTCTACTTCTTGAGTAAATCTTGTTAGTTGGCCATTCCCTGTAAGGGTCTTGAATATAAGAGTTGGCTATTCTTTAAAGATTCCTTAGGTGTACTGGAAAAACACCAACAGTACAGTCATGTGAATATTGTACATATGGTGTGTTTGCTATGGTTTGGTTCTCTTTTCTTGTCTAGGAAAGTCCTAGTTTTGATTCTTTGTGCTTTGTCTACTTCAACCTAAGATTTTAGGATCTCACTATGTTCAGGAGAAACAAACACCCCAATAGGAGCCACTAATGAAACCCCTAAAATAATTTGGTTCCATTTGTAAAATCTATAAAATTTGGTTTTTTTTAAGTATTTGGACTTAGGGTTTGTTCACTATCAATGCCTCTGGGTTGTGTTGTCAAAACCCTTCCTAAATAACCTTTAATTTTTTTTCCTTGTCGGTGTTGTAATCTGTCGTTCACCCCCTACCACTTGTTCGAAATCAGTTAAGTCATAACTTATGTCATCAAATTTGTTATATTACCAACCCCTCATGCCTTGGTTTCAAATATATTTTATAAGATGGACTAATCGACCTTATTTGGCCTTTATATCCATTGATAAAATTATTCTAATTCTTCTAAGACATTTTCATACATGGTCCTAGACATTCCCCTTCTTAAAAAAACTTATGAGCACATGCAAAATTGTCCCACTTAAGTCAGGTCTACCACTTTTTTTCATCACTCATTGTAGATACCTTTGTGAATGCATGACTTGCATTAGTGATGTGTGATGAATTGTGTTTCCTCTATATCACATTGTTGATAGGTTATGGGTCTTGAGTTTTGCATTAGTGATGTGCGATAAATGTGTTCCTTTTATTATTGTTGGTTTTCTTTATCACTAATAGATTGTCAGTTTTGTGTCATGAATTGGTGATGCTCGATAACCTTTTGTGCTCTTTGAATTTTCTTTTGTCACTCATCATGGATTGGTTGTAATCTTTGAGTCTCAAAATAGCCATGAGCAATGCGGTCATATGTTCCAATATTATATTGCTGATTTGAATTGCTCTTGTGATCGATATCTCTTGTGCCTTTGATTTTCAAGTAGGTACATGTGGCTTGATCTTGTTCCATCACCTTTCCTCTTGCATCATTGATGAAACTCTGGAAAAGGAAGGTAAATCCACAATGGGTGATGGAATGTTTCACATAATGTTTCCTTCATTGCCTGCTCTTGGCACCTTGCCAATTCAATTGAAGGGGTATGGGCTATGACGGAAATACATGATGGCTATAAAATTAGAGATGAATAATGAGATTAAGTGGCAATGTGATAGCTATCTGAGGTGTTATCACCATTTTTGAGGCACAAGTTGTAAAATCAAGGAGTGATGCTTGATGAGTCTCATTGATTATGTTTTAAATTAGAAAATATCAACGACTAAGATTCAAAGTTGAGTGGCTAGTTGTCATCTCACTCACATGAGCCATATTTCATCATTAATGGCTACATGCTCTATTTGTTGCACTTAATGAGGATCACTTGTTTTATTTCACCATTTCCAACCATCAAGAGTTGAGGAATTACATTGGAGCTAGAGAAGAAACGTGTGATTCTAGAGCAAGTAATTGCTAAGGCAGTGAGGTAGTTTTCCTAGGTAAGTGGGTATTCTAGTGCAAGAGCACCTAGTGTTGTTGTTTTGACTCCAATAGGAAATTTTGTAAAATTTCAATTGCCATCATAAAAATCATGTAAAAAGGGTCATATAAGGTCATATTTAATGCATTTGAGTCATCAGATAAGGTCTCTAGGGGATTGTAAAGTCAAGTTGTGAAATGTTGCAAGAGTTGTAACTTTGTTGCAAAAATGCAAAAAATGCAAAATTGCACAAAGACTAGATGATGGAGAGTCATGCTTGTAAAATGAGTTGGTAGGAAATTTGTAACTAATGGGCAGCCCAGAATATTGTTGGGAACATCCTTTTAAGGCCTTGTGAAGGCGAATGAAGCATTGTAGTTGGAATCTTTAAAGAAAAATTTGAAATTAAAGTATTATGTTTGTTGTAGTAGCGTTTTCACCTAGATTTTCAGACCTTGTATGGTTTATACAAAAAAAAATTGGTTGTGTTCTCAAGTTGTATTCTTAAGAGTAGTTTGTTAGCATTATTTTTGAGGTTATTTGAAGAGTTTTCATCAATTGTAGAGTCTTAAGAGCCATTTATAGAGGGTTGCCTAAAATCCTTTAAATTGAGGGTTTGAGAGTCTAAGTTGTAAATAACAACTATTCCACTGATTTAGGAATTCTATGTTAGTGGAATAGGTTAATGTAGGGATTTTTGTGTTTTGTGTGATTGTAAACTCATAGGAAGTAAAGATACAACGTTCATGTTGCTACCCACAAGGAAAATTTTGAGTTTTTTCCATGAAAGTTGATGGTTCAAGGATGGAGTTGGCTTAAAATGTAGGGTTAAAGGCTTGGAGGTGGTTTATTCTCCATGGGAAGACCTATTTTTAGATGTTAAGGCTGTGGAAAGGTCTAAGGAGGTTTGGAGTACATATTTTCTACAAACCCTCATTGTATGAAGTATAGTTTAAGCCTAAAGCAAGGGTTTCATTATGATGATTGATTTGGTGGTTTTTGGTCCTTATTAATGGATTACCAGAAAAAAAAATTAGACATGCATCAAGTTTTAAGTGTAGTTGCTTTGTAATTTAGGTCTAATTAAGGTTCTTGTGACTTTGGGACAGTCAATTATTATCATATATTTTTCAAAACAAGTGTACCTAGTGTTTAATTATGTTGAATGAGGCCCAAATGGGTCCTAGAATCTAGTCTTGGTTTGTGGAGATTCAATATGGCGTTAAAGTTATAAATGATTTTAGCTTATTGGACTACTAATAGAGTTTTGGTCTTTGGGTGCAAGAATTTGTGAATCTAATAAAACAGAGTTATAAGGTAGTGTATTTGGTTTTTTCCTATTAAAATAATGATGTTTGAAGTGTTTATGGGGTCTGGTAAAAGTTAGAAGCATGATGGGATGATTTTTTGTCTTTTTTTCTTATGGAAACAAGTTGAAAAGAAGTGTAATTTGGTGAATGGTGGATATGTTGATTGATTCATAGTTTTGCAATAGTTTTTTTGTTTTGATTCAATAAAATTGATGATAGTTAAGATGTAATTTAGTCTAATAAAGGTTTGGAAGCTTGTTTTGTTGGTTTGGTACCTTGTGGCTATGTGGAATCAAGATACATAGATGTGGATTTGGTTGAAAGTTTAAATGAGTTTTTGGTGAATTGTTAATTGATCTTCTCAAGTTGTAGTTTTGGTCATGAGTACCCCTAAAGGTTGTAGATGATCTGCATCATATTCATACATGCCCTATTTCAATTATGCATGAGTTAGCTTGTGAGTTCTAATTTCTTGGGGTGGTGAGGGTTTTAATTACTTGCAATTGCTATTTGGTTTGGTTATTATTGTGTGGGTTTGAGAGTTATTTTATACAAATTCAATTTGAGAGCTCATGTAACTAAAATGGTAATTTGGTATGATGCTTGTTCCTCCCATAATTCTATAAATGGGATTTTAGGGCCAATTAGAGATGTTCAAATTTTTGGTCTCAAGTGGTCTAGGTTCGAAAAATGAGCTCATGTAATGGAAAATTATGAATTCATACACAGATGAATAGATTAGTATGGATTCTATGGTATACGATCATTTCTAATGACCTTAATTAGTTTTACAATAGCATCAATATATAAATTAAAATGCTAGTTTGAAAGCACATTCTCTCCTATGTATGTTCTCTTCAAGATTATAAATGAAATGATTAAGGATATTTTTGTTTTTCTTCAGTTGTTTTAACTGAATGCATGATTTTATTTCTACTTCAGTTCAAGGAATTTATTAAGTTCTTAAATAAGATCGCCAGTTTGTAAGGGAAGATTCTAGAATTGCTAAGTATTTTTTGTTTTTGGGACAATGAGTTGAATATTTTAATGAAATATGTCAATAAATATCAAATTGCTGAGTCAAATTACTAAGGTATTACAGGTTGTTACAAATGTGACTCCATTACTCAAAGACAAGGTACTAGTTTGTTTGTTTGGTTATTTTGAATGCAAATGAGTCAGTTCAATACTTGATTGAGAGCATAAAATTAGAATAAAAATCATCTAAACACCTTCAATTACAATATATCAATATGAAATATCATCTAATTCCTTGCTTTAGGTAGAAATTCATTTAAGGATTAGAAAAATACTTGAGGGATTCTATCTATTTGTACTTGATAGGGATGTATCTATTTTCGTAAATGTTCTTGATAAAACAATAGAGGAATATTATAAGAACATAATCAAGATTACCCTCCTAGGTTTCACAAAGCTCGAAGAGTAGAAGTAGGGGCCTATCAATCCTTACTTGTTTGTTGGCCAATCCTTACCTATTCTTATCATTAGATTGTGGCTAATTCATAGGAAATGGATAAGATCAAGCTTGGTTGTAAGAAAATAACCAACAAAATGCACTCAAAATAAAAAATTAGAATGTTCAAAACTCAGGTTAATCAAAATGAAATATACAAAAATAGGTGTAGGATTTCAAACACATATGGTTTTATACTAAATTTCGAATGTTTCACTAAAATTACTATAAATAAAAAGGGGAAAATGGGGTGAATGAACCTACGTATTCTTTTATTTCATTTAGGATATTAGATCCCTCAAGATAAAATCCAATTTCAACCCTTAGGTCTATGAATTCTTTGAGGATTCTTGCAATTTCCATTTTTTTGTTAGGTGGTGGAACCCTAAAATTTTATTGTTCCACTCATCTTAAAATGCTTTGAATTTGGTTTCCTCTTGGTCTGTCAAAGGTTAGGGTTTAGGGTTTTATGTTGGGAGTTGTTTTACTTAGAATATTTTCTCCTTTGTCTAAACCCTGGGTGTTTCGGTTTATTCCTTTGTTGACCTGCTGTGGTCCATTCCCTATCATGTTCAAAACAACTTGATTCATTGTAGTCCATGAAATGACCAACCCCTTGGGTTTGGAATTTCTTGTTACTTTTTGCTAAATTTTTCACGTGCCTAGGTCCAAGAAATTTCTTTATTTTATAAGGTTGACTAATTGGCCTTCTTTTGCCTTTACATCCTTTGCATAAAATGATTTTATTCTTTTGAGGCATTATATTACATTGTCCTAGAAGGTCCCCTCATTAAAAGAACATGTAAGCACATGTGTAATTGGTTCACTTAAGTTCTCATTCATTACCTTGCATATTGCTCATCACAGATTGTCTTTAGACTGCTAGCCTCAAATTAGGAATGCAGAATGAACTTATCCCCTTTTTATTGCTCATTACAGATGGAGTTTTATCTTTAAGTTTCAAGGTAGTGATGATTGATGTAAGTAGTATCTTTTGTATCACTAAACTTTATCACTATCACTAATTGCTTATGAGTTCTTAGTTATAAATTAGCGATGTGTGATGAATTCTTTTATTCCAATGCTACTTAACAGGTGTGAAATATTACTAAGGGTGATACTTTCTTAGCACTTGATCTTTTTATATGGGAATGTGGTATGATCTTGACCTATTGCTAATGGTTCTCCATCACTAATATGTTTTGATTATTGTAAAGTGAATCAACAATGGGCAATAGAATTGTTGTTCCTTGTGCCCATTGCACTACCTCAAGCCATCACATTTTCAAATGAAGTTCCAAAGCATATATAAGTGATGAGAGATGGAATATCTGGTGGAATATTCCCCTCATTGTTGAGTCTTAATGCATCATGGATTCACTGGAGGGAGCATGAACTAATGTTCCAATGTGTGATGGTTGTCAGATAAAAGGTGACTAAGGTGTTTAAAGGGTTACATGGTAGCATCTAGTGGGCGTCACTAAAAGGAAACAAAGGCACGAGAGTGAATGATAGCCATAGATGAATTTTTGAAGCTAGAGGATCAATGGCTAGGATTCAAAATTCAATGGCTTATTGTCAGTTTGTTCACGTGATATTTACTTTGAACATTAATGGTGGATCATAGGTCTAGGAATTTTCCATAAAGAGGGGTTATCCACCATTTTCTTTCATAGTTGCAATAGAAAAGAGCTGAAGAATTGATCTAGAAATAGAGAAGAAGGTGTGGAGAGATTAGTGAATAGTTGCAAAGGCTTTGAAGTCAATTTTTTCCCAGGTAAGTAGGTATCCACACTTTTCAGTTTCAATTATGTGTAAATTATCTATTTTTGAGAATTCTTAAAAGCTCTGCATACTTTAAATACTTAGGATTTACTAGCGGTTTGGTTGTGTGAATTTTCCATTTGCGTTGGTGGGAATTGTGCATGGTCTGGGAAGATTTTTTATTTTGCATGTTTGTCTCTAAAAGCACAAACTAGTGAGATTATTCTGTATGTGAAAATTTACAAATCTCCATCATACTATGAAAATGAGTGAACCCAATGAGTCCTCTAGAAAACCTAAAAGGAAACCAAAGCAGAGGAGGGTCAAGAGGCCTAAAACATAAGATGACACACTTGTAATTAAGCAAGACATTTCTAAGAATTTTGTTAATCCAAAGGTGGTGAAGAGAGATTTTTCCATATTCATGGTGGGTGAAGCTAAGAATACTTACAACTTGAGGAGTAGAGTTGTAAATTGTAACCAGAGTGAGCCTGGTGGTGTGTTCCTGAAGGAACATAGTATGGAAAAGTAGGAAGCTAAATAAGAGAAATTCAACAATTCTAAGGAGAAAAAGAAGATGGATAAAGACCAAAAGTCTTATGATTCTTATATAGAGGACCCTGATGTTGCCATGGAAGGCCAGGAAGAGATGATCCAAAATATGCCCAGTATCCTCTTACACTTGTAGGTCTAGAAGACTTTGATGATGGCAAGAAAAATTCTCCAGTTTCAACAAAATCAGATTGGTGATTCACATACTCTAATTTTGAAGATGATGAACCATTGCGGAAATAGATTCTGAGTTTGGAGTTTTTTCTTAGGTTGCTGACATGGAGAACATTTTTAGTTTCTATGGAGGAAAGGTTTTGATGTTGCTACAATGATAAAAGTGCCTTTTGGAAGGTAGGTAAATCTTCTTCAATGGATGAAGGAAGTTTTTGTCTCTTGTGATTTTCCCCCTTTTATCAAAGTGAAAATTTAACTATCAGGGGAGTTTTGAAATTTAAGTGAAATGAATGTCAAATGAAAATATGACTAAATTTGTAATTTGGCCTAAAGCTTGTTGCTTCCATGCTTCTATAAATGGGAATTCACGGCCAATTATAGAGGTATTTGGTTGGAGAAGGTTTGTACTCACATAATAGAAAATTTTGTAAATCAAGCACAAGTGAACAGAATAGTATTGAGTCTTATGTATGCATTGTATTTTTTAATAGGCTTAATGGTTTTATAGTAGCAACAGTGTATGAGTGAGAATTGCAAATTTTGGAACAAATCTTCTCCTATGTATTTTGTCTTCCAAATTATGAATAGAATGATCAAGGATCTTTTATGTCTTTAATCATTTTTATTGAATGTATGGTTTTATTTCTACTTTAGTTCAAATAATTGATTAAATGCTTTAATGAAATCAGAGGCTTGTGAGATGGAATCTAAGGATTACTAAGTAGTTTTTGTTTCTAGATATAAAGAGTTGTGTATTGCAAAGCAATATGTCAATAGCTTATAAATGTTGAGTTTAAATTCTATTGTATTATAATTTGTTACAAATAGGAATATTTAACCCATGGGTATGTGCAGGATCATCATGGAAAAAATAGGCCCTGAAGTGGTAAAAAAATTAGAAAAATCAGAGTTAGGCAACTTGACGTAAAAAATTGAATAAGTTATCTATATTATTTCAAAAATATTTAAGAATAGAATTTGTAGAAAATTTAATGTAGTTTCCAAACTACTAGGTTTATTTAAACAAACAAAAAAATCTATTTGGTGAAAATTTAAAATTTCAATGTAGTAGTACTTAAATTTCAGGGAAAAAATAAGAAGTAGGTGTTTGTCTAACAACCATAACCACAATAAAATGATAATATTTTTTTATAATATTTTAGATATAAGTAGAGGACTCATGTGCTAATGTGATTCATATTTATTTGTAATTTCTTTCCAATTAAATAATTAATTATGATTTTTTTATTACAACTTTTAAAAAATTAAAAAACTTGTATGTCTAACCACCTTAACTTGGTCAAAACTTCATGAAATTCATTTCTTTTTTTTAATCCTATAGTATGCAAAACATAGAATGTGACACATATTTCGAATTCAAAAAATATGATACCATTTGAGAGCTATAGATGTTTTTCAATCAACCTATCAATTAGGACTTTAGTTGTAATTCAAGTAGAAAATAAATAATAATTATTTATTAAATTCAAAGTAAAGCATAATTTATATTGGTGGAAAGCTAAGAATCTCCTTTAAAAACTCTTTTCATTTCATCAATTTTGGGTAAAAAAAAAGTCGCTAGCCACATAACCTACAAAAACCCATCATATCACCACTTTTTGGCCCATCATGATCCTGCACATACCCCCATCGATAAAACATTGTTCTATTATTTTGGTCATCCTATATGAAAATGATTCATCTTGTACCTAACAAAGATACTAATCTAAATGAAAAGTCACTTACACACCATTCATTATAGTAAAGTGTCATTAAATACCACTCATTGCTTGCTTTACATAATAATTTGGTAAAGGATCAGCCAAATTTTTGAGAATTATGTCTAATAGTAGGTTATATGAATGCATCTATTTGTCACAATGTTCATAATAAAATGGTGCAAGAATATCATCTAAAAATTGTTGAGATTACCCTCTTGGGTCTCACATAGCCGAAAGTGTAGATGTAGAAGCCTAACAAGACTTTACTTATTTGTTGGCCAATCCTTGCCTTTGTTGATCATTGGATTTTAGTAGATTTATAGGAATTTGGTGAGATTAAGTTTGGTTCTTAAAAGATAACCAATAGATTGGTGACTCTACTAGGGAGAATCCATACAAAGTGTCTAGTTCCAGAGCAAAAGTATTAGAGCCCAATATTTTGTAAACATGAGTTCATCCTTCAATATAGCTTTCGTGTCAATGAGTCAACTTTTGTAAATGTTTCCTAGTATTTGATGTAAATCCTTTGATTTTGCAAATTCTATGAAGATCTACCATAATTTCATGAATATTTTCATAAATTCCCACTGTGGGTGGTGACTCTGAAATCTGTACACCAGTGTGCATTTTTGAGGAAATCAAGGAAAATTAAGAATAAAGAATTTGTTGAGAAGAGAGGAAATAGACCTAAGCTCATATGATGAGAAGATAGGATGAGAATTTTTGAAGGCTCCAGTACTGTTTGGAAAGAGTCAAGAATTGGGTGAATCTAAACATCTAATTTAAGTTTTGAATTTTTAAACTTTGAAAGGGTTGTGTTGCAGTAAATATAGAGGGATTTATGTTTGATTTTGTTGTGCAATAGACGTAGAATGAAATTAATCTTTGAAGGAACTTTGTATTTGTGAATTTTAGACATCTACAAAGAGAGGTGGTGACTCTATGGAAAGAACCTAATGAAATTGTGAGGATAAATCTTAGATCTACAAATATTTCTAGTTACAAGGATAATTTACAACAGCACCAACATATCCAACTATTTTCCATATAGTTATTTTTCAATAGACATAAACTTGTTATGAAATCCATATTTCATAGTTTGGAAGAACTTTGATTCACTATTGAGTGAAACTAAGCACTAAGAAAGGGAATGATAGTGATAATTTTACATAATTCTGAGTTATAATTTTTAGCCTCTATATTGTGTTGAAGAAGTATGCTTGATCTTGGAATCTTCGCATTAGAGAGATCTTAGATGTAGATGTATTTGAGTTATGCATTGTGATATTTTAAGGTCCTAATAAGTGAAGAAATGGGGTAGTCATCAACTGTAGAGTTGATGTTTGAATTTTGTAAAGGGGGTATAGGAAAATGTATCATTCACTTGTACATTCTTGTGGGGTGTCTGATGCAAGCATGAAAAATGGGCAGCCCCTACATGCTGTCAAGGTAAATTTTTTATTAGAAGGTATAGACCATTAAATTTTAATGGTTTTTTTGGTTTTCCAAACCCTATTCCTAATGATGTTAGGGAACATTTTCAAAAATTCAAAGGGAAAATCTTCGAATCAACATATAGGCATCTACAAGTGTTTTTAGATTTGATGGGAGATTAAGAGATAAACCATGAAGATGTTGTCATGAATTTTTTGTTCAAGATCTAAAGAAAGATGCTAGAGATTGGTTTTAATATTTTCTAGTATGTTCTATTTCTTCATGGAGTGAGTTTGTGGTAGTATTCATAGAACAATTTGGTGGGAGGATTGATCCATTTTCAGTAAGACAAAAATTTATGAACATCCAGAAAGAGGAAGATGACTTAGTCCTAGCTTTCAATCTCATGTTTTCCAAGGAAAAAAAAGATTCATGAAAATATAAGACCAAAATATGCATAGTGCTTGGTTGTATACTTAGGTGCATTTTACGAAGAAATGAGCTCTCTTAAGGGATAAATATCCTACAACACTTTATAATGCATATCAAATTCCCATGGACATTGAAAAAAAATTGAAATATTCAATGATGAAGGGATATATGGCTGCAAGTTTTGGTTATCCTAGCACACCTCGTGCAAATGGAATTCATGGATTAGGTAATAGAAATTATAGTCAAAATGATAATGCTTTTGATGTTCTAATTTTACCATCATCACAACATACAAATCATAGTGAGCTTGAAGTTGAACATCAACAAAATTTGAGAAATGTTGAACAAATTTCTTTTGTTCAAGAATTGTATAAAATGAAAATACATATAAGGGAGAATCATCCTATAATTTTTTCTCACTATTTTTTGATGCTATGTTGGAAGTCCCCAAGAACTTCACACTTGAGGGTTCAACATGCGTTGATTTGTTTTGTAAATTTTTTGAGCCAAGACTAACTACCTTGCCAAAGGAGTTGAAGCCTCATGGTTTTGATCAAATACTTGATTGGATAAATATTGTTGAAGGATCCAAGTGTGATTATGCACAAAGTATGATGTCTTAAACTGTTAGTAGTGGTTTCCCTATTGAGCAGAATTAGGAGACAATGCAGACAAGTGAAAATGGTATATCATAAATTAAACATCCATATTGTTGTATGGATGATGATAACGATTGTAATAAGCCCAAAATAAGCATATATGCCAATTTGTATACCATAGATGAAGATGAAGATACACTCACAAGTGTGGCTGATTTCTCATCACAAATTAGTGGTCAATATATTGAAGTTGAAAATGTAGACATTCACTCTAAGAACTCTGAGCATATTTTAGGTAGGAAAGGATTTTCTTATGATAAGGATCCTAATGAGAGTGAAGTTTCAGACTATTTTTTTGAGGAATATGAATCTTCTTGTGATAATAATGTTGAGGTATTTTCTTCACATGAAGTTTGTAATGACATGAATGTTCATGAAGCTACTTGTTCACAAGCGAATAAAAAAACTTCATTTGATGAATACCTGGAATGTAATTTTAGTTTATCATCAACTGAGCATTCTAACTCTATGAATTATGATGAGTTGAAGATAAGAATGTATGTGATTAGTATCCTGATCCTAAGAACAGTAATAGAAATGATGAAGGTGTTGATGATGCTGACTATGATGCTAATGAACATGATCATGTCATTTTTTTTCTTAATTGTTTATGTTATGTAGATATGGAAATGTCTATGATGTATGAGGACAATATTGATGTGAATAACATAGAAAAATTTGTTGATTCAGATCTATATATGAAGCCACTAGCTCATCAGAGTATTGATGAGATGGAATATGCTTTTTTATTTACCAAAATGGACATTTTTTTAATCTAATAAGGAGTGCATTGATGTGAAAGAGAATGAAGATACTTGTTCCATTTCTAATGAACAAAATTCATATTAAAATGAATTTTTCACATTTGGGTCATCCCACCTATCAACTGATGATGCACATGAGTGCTTTGTTGTTGACCCTATTCATTCTGCATTGAGCTAAATGATGATTTAAACGATGAATCAAAATATGTTACTGAACCTAAAACGGAAATATTTTTTGATTCTTATGATGTTGTTAGTAAGGATGTTTTTTGTGATGATCCTAATTTAAATAAGGGCAAGGGTACTATAGTTTTTGACAACCATATTTCCAAAGTGGTGGAACATGTGACAGCATAAGGGATTTGAAATGCTTGGGTGAGTGTAAGTATCAGTTTGGGAATATGCCTATGTATGAACATTTATTCTTCATCACACAAGATGAATGCTTTTTTGGCTTGGGACAAAAATAAAAAGATGACTCCAAGGATTTATATGAGTTTTTTATTAATTCTAATTTCTTAAATTTGGAGCTACAATCTGACTTCAAAAGGTTAGGGTATATGTTTCTGGATGGGACTTTTGAACATAGCATTCATGAAAGTTTCATGGTTGATGTGCAAAATAAATTTGATGTAAACTTTTATGATGTCAATGGTCAAGAAAAATTTGAATGTTTCAATCTCTCAATTCAGTTGGATGATTATTTAATGGAACATGAACATGAGTTGGATAAGCTAAAATGTCATATTAACTATTGGTTTTTGTTAGTATTTGACTACCTGTATCAAATTGATGGAATTAATGGTGGCCTCAGAAACTACATTGCTATGTTCAAACATGCCAATGGTTATGTTATTTTTCATCTTTTTAGTGTTAATTTTTTTAGATTTTTCCTAGTGCAGATAGTAGAAAGTAAGGTGTTTGATAGAGGTAAATACTAGTTCTAAATTTTTGGGGGCCTGGGGCCACCAAGTGAAGATGAAGCCTATTAGATTGTAGATGTAGGTCAAAATCCTGTATATGAAAGAAGGCTTCTGAGGGAAAATTTGAAGTGAGGAGCACATTAAACAATCCTATAAATGTTTTATGTATGTTGGTTTTCTTTGGTCTGGTCCTCTTTCCTTGTCTGAGTGAGTCCTTGGATTTTGGTCCTTGTGCTTGGTCTGCTTCAACCATGAGATCTGGAATCTTGCCATGCCTGTGAGAGGCATGCATCCCCAATTGGAGCCACTGGTGTAATCCTCAATTTTTTTTGTTCCACTGGTCTTAAAATGCTTTGAATTTAGTGTCCTCTTGGTCTATCAAAGTTTAGGGTTTAGGGTTTTATGTGGGGATTTGTTTTACTTAGAAGATTTTCTCCTTTGTATAAACCCTTGATCTTTCAGTATATTTATTTGTTGACCTATTTTGGTCCATTCTTGTTCATGTTAGAAACAACTTGATTCATTGAATTCCATGAAATTACCAACCACTTCAGTTTAGGGTTTCCCATTACTTGCCATTAATTTTTTTCATGTGCCTAGGTCCAAGTAATTCCTTTATTTATTAAGGTTGATTAATCGACCTTGTTTGGCCTTTACATCCTTTGCATAAAATGGTTTGACTTTTAATGCCTTATATTATGTTGTCATAGGAGGTACCCTTGTTAAAACAACATGTAAGCACATACATAATTGGTTTTCTTAAGTTCTTGTTCATCGCCTTGCATATCACTCATCACAGATTGTCTTTAAACTGATAGCCTCAAATTAGTGATGCGAAATGAACTTATCCCCTTTTTATTTCTCATCACAGATGGAGTTTTATCCTTGAGCTTCAAGGTAGTGATGAGTGATGTAAGTAGTATCCTTTCTATCACTAACCTTTCTTGCTATCCCTAATTGCTTATGAGTTCTCAATTATTAATTAGCAATGTGCAACGAAGGTCTTTGTTCCAATGATACTTTGTCAATGTGAAATATTACTAAGGCCAATGCTTTCTCAACCCTTGAATTTTTCTCATGGATATGTGGTATGATACTGACCTCTTTCTAATGGTTCTCCATGACTAATATTTTTTATTATTGCAAAGTGAATCAACAATAGGTGACAAAACTATTGTGCCATGCGCTCATCATGGCACCTAAAGCAATCCTGAATCTAAATGAAGTTTTAAAACATATATCAGTGATGATAAATGGAATATCTAGTGGAATATTTCCCTCATCACCAACTCTTAATGCATCACAAATTCACTTGAGGGAGCATGAACCAATGTGGCGATGCACAATGGCTATCAGAAAAAAAGGTGACTAAGGTGTTTAAAGGGTTATGTGGCAACATCCAACGGGAATCACCACAAATAAAAAATGACATGAGGTTGAATGAGAGCCATAGATGAAAGTTTGAAGCTAGAGGATTAATGGTTAGGATTCAAACTTGAATGATTGATTTTCAATTTTCTTGCATGATCTTTCCTTCGAACATTAATGGTGGACAAACTCTAGGAATTCACCATAAAGAGGGGTTTTCATCCATTTTCTTTCACAATTGCAATAGTAAAGAGTTTAAGAGTTAAAATATTTGAATTCTTTCAATACTTAGGGTTTGTAAGGGGTTTGGTTGTTTGTATTTTCCATTTGGGTTGTTGAGAATTGTGTGTGGTTTGGGAAGAGTTTTTTTTTTGCATGTTTTTCTCTAAAAGAAAAAACTAATGAGATTTTTCTATAAGCGAAACTTTGTAAATATTAGTCCCATCATACTGTGAAAATGAGTGAGACCATTGAGTCATATACAAAATATGAAAGGAAATTCAAGCAGAGGAGGGTCAAGAGGCCTAAAATATGGGATGACATACCTGTAATTAAGCTAGAAATGTATAAAAAGTTTGTGAAGCCAAAGGCGATGATAGATTTTTCAATATTCATGGGGGGTGAAGCTAAGAATACTTAAAACTTGAGGAATAGAGTTGTAAATTGTAACCAGAGTGAGCCTGGTGGTGTTCCTGAAGCAACAGAGTATAGAAAAGTAGGAAGTTAAATTTGAGAAATTGACCCAGTCTAAGGAGAAAAAGAAGATAAATAAGGACCACAAGGCACAAGATTCTTATATGGAGGAACTTGATGTTGCCATAAAACATGAGGTAAGAGGTGATCCAAAATATTCCCAGTATCTTCTTACACTTAAAGGTCTAGAAGACTTTGATGATATTGAGACAAATTGTCTAGTTTCAACAAAATCACAATTGTGATTCACATACTCTAATTTTGGAGATGATGAACTATTGGAGAAATAGAGTCCCGATTTGGAATTTTTGTCTTAGGTTGCTGATGTGGAGAAATTTTTTGGTTAACATGGAGCAAAGGTTTTGATGCTACTACAATTTGACGAAAGTTCCTTTTGGAAGATAGGTAAATCTTCTTCAATGAATGAAAGTATTTTTTGTTTCTTGTGATTTTCACCCTTTCAATGAGGTGAAAATATAATTGTCATGGGAGTTTTGAAATTGAAGTGAAATGAATGTCAAGTGAAAATGTGACTAAAATTATAATTTGGCCTAAAGCTTGTTGTTCACATGCTTCTATAAATGGGAATTCATGACCAATTATAGATTTTTTTGGTTGGAGAAAGTTTGTACTCACATAAGAGAGAATTTAATAAATCAAGCACAAATGAGTAAATAGTATTGAGTCTTAGGTATACATTCTACTTTAAAATAGGATTAATGGTTTTATAGTAGCAACAACATATGAATGAGAATTGCAAATTCTGGAACAAATCCTCTCCTATGTAGTTTTTCATCAAAATTATGAATAGAACGATCAAGGATATTTTATTTGTCTTCAATCATTTTGGTTGAATGTATAGTTTTATTTCTGCTTTGGATCAAAGAATTGATCAAATTCTTTAATTAAATCATAGGTTTGTGATATGGAATCCAATGATTATTAAGTAGTTTTTATTTATATATATAATGAGTTGTGTATTGAAAAGCAATATATCAATAACCTATAAATGTTGAGTTTAAATGCTAATGTATTACAGTTTATCATAAATAGAAAGTTGTTATGCATGGATAAAACACTCGTCTATTAGTTTGTTCATCCTAGATGAAGAGCTAGATTGTACCTGACAAAGATACTAATCTAAAAAAAAAATCACTTACAAACCATTTATTGTAGTAAATTGTTATGAAGTATTACTCATTCATTGCTTTAGGTAATAATTTTGTAAAGGATCAACCAAATTCTTGAAGAATGATGTCTAATAGCAGCTTATAGGAATGCATCTATTTGTCACAATGTTCATAATAAAGTGGTGCAAGAATATCATCTAAACACTGTGAGGATTACCCTCTTGGGTTTCAGAAAGCCCGAAGTGTAGAGGTAGAAGCCTAACAAGCCTTTACCTATTCGTTGTCCAATCCTTTCCT
Source organism: Sequoia sempervirens (assembly GCA_007258455.2). Classification (NCBI taxonomy): domain Eukaryota; kingdom Viridiplantae; phylum Streptophyta; class Pinopsida; order Cupressales; family Cupressaceae; genus Sequoia; species Sequoia sempervirens. Next base: position 34,885,507 of record VDFB02358134.1, on the reverse strand, counting down.
TTTCTAATAATTGAATTTTAGCAAATTCATAGGCATTTGGTGAGATTAAGTTTGGTTATTAAAAAATAGCCAACATTAGGATGGGGGTTTACGTCAAACAATACTTTGGGGAGAAAGATTAAAAATAGAAAATCAAGTCCAAAATTCAATCGGTCACTTGGATTTAGTATATTAAACATAAAAATTAGAGAAACAAAAAAATTTCTGGAAAATTTGGAAGGAATAAATGTTGTGTACCTATCACAAAATGATGTTCTCATAAGATATCTGAGGACCTATTCACCCTAGAATGAATGGGTCCTTTGTAGGGATTTTCAAAATTAGTTTATGGGTCCTCTACTTCAGTGACTGGACTTCCAAATTCTTGGGTTTCATAGATGAAAATTTGGAAATAAATCCATGATCTAAGTTTCCATTGGATGACAAAAAAGGTGACGTCAAATACATCTTTGAAATTTGCAACTTTGAGATCTTTGAAATTTCTTCAACCTGCAAACCTGCAACATAAAAAAAAAGGGGGAAAACTATTTATTTTGGGTGAATGGGGGATTTCCTTGGTCAAACACCATTTTGGTAATTAAACCTTGAAATGAAAAGAAATAGCATGAAAGAGGGAATGAGAATCAGCAAATCAGTGTTGCAACTTACCAAACCCTTGATTAAACCTTCGAAGGATTGAATTCTTGATGTTGATCTTTACACTTGAATCTTGCTCTAAATCTTTGACTTGAATGCTTGGATTAGATCTTGAAGCCTACATTATAATGTTAGCTCCAAAAACATGCATGATTGAACATAGCTTTGACATGATGAATGGATCTTGAATGCTACAATAAATGATGAAGAAATCTGCCCTTTGAATGCTCTTGACAATAATCTTAACCCTTTTTAATTTCACCTCTTGCTAGATGTTTTAAATTGATGAACTAACCTTGTACTCATAGAAATTTATCCTTAATTTCTTAAAATTCAAAAATTACAATCCAATCTTTATAATTTAAATTAAGGATCATATAAATATAGCTAAAAACATATTTTAAAATGGGTTTCAAGTCTTAGGGAGGACCCATTTTCCCATGGGAGAATGGGTCACATGCCCTAATTCTTAGAACATAGATTGCTCAATGTAAACTATTATGTATTGGCATTATCTAATGTCAGGTTCCCCTTCATAAAATGTGAAAGTGTAAAGGGGTACACTTTACAATACTAAATTAAGGCACAACTGAGTCCATTTTAATTAAGAGGGCCCAAATAAGTGTTAAAATGTGAAGAGATACATTTTACAAAACTAAATTAAGGAATTATTAAGTTCATTTTAATTAGGATGACCTAACAAATGAGAAAATGTAAAGTGATATATTTTTCTACACTACATTAGTTAAAAAAAAATTGTTAGCCATTTTTTGTCATATCGCCACTTTTTGAACCCCAATGATCCCACACTCACCTAATTAAATTTTACTTAATTAGGCCTTAATAACCCCTAGTTTAAATCTACAAGCCTAATAAATTACATTTTCTGAAGGGGAAATCTCACAATAAATAATGTCAATACATAACACTTTACCTTGAGCAATTTGTGTTTGAAGAATAAGGATGTGGGACCAGTTCACCCATTGGAAGATGGGTGCTCTCTAGATCTTTGAACCTAAATTTACTTTTTGTTTTTCATGGTAATATAATTTTGACAAATTTAGGATACATACCTATAAATACAAGGTCATTTCACTAAGTTTCACCTAGAAATTATCTAAGCATTTTGATGAGAGCAGCCCTAGAGAAAATTCGATGATCAAGAGTATTCAAGAGAAAATATATCAAAGATTTATTGCATCAATATAGATCTATTCATCATGTCAAATTCCTCTTGCATTATGCATGTTTTTGGAGGTAACATTGTGATGTAGGTTGTAAGATCAATTTCAAGCATTCAAAGCATTATTTGAGTGTCAAGATCCACATCCAATTCAGCCATTTCATGCAACTTACAGACCTTCCAAGATCTCAATTATCAAGGTTTCATTCAAGGTTTTGTTGAGTGGTAACATAGCATTGTTCATCGTTCATTCCCTCTTTCATTTTACTAATTCAATTTAAGGTTGATTACCAAAATGGGGTTTATCAAGGGAAAATCCCAATTCACACAAAAACAAACATTTTTCTCTCTTATGTATGTGATTGTATATTTAGGTTGAAGAAGGACTAAAGAGCTTTTGAAAAGCAATATTGGAAAAGTTGTAAAAGTTCCAAAAGTTGTCAAAGTTGTCATCAAATCATAAAATCTAACCTACATATCTTATTTTTTGACTTTCTAACATTGAAACCTGGACAAACCAAAATCTAGAGATCAACATTAGAGGCTCTCGAACATTGCATGAAAACCATGAAAAAAGACCAATTCTCCCATGGTTGAATGAGTCATAGTTAGCCTTTAGAAACTTCCTTTTGGTGACTCATTAACACATTTCTACCCTTCTCAATTCTGCAATTGGTTTTTTGGTTATGCTAATATTGGTTTAATGTTTATTTACTATTTTTAGCTTTTCTCCCAAAAGTGTTGTTTGACCTTGACCCCCATCCTCAAAGCAAGAGGAAATCTAAAGATTCTCACATTGAGTTGATACACCTAAGGATTGTTAGTCAGAAATTTGTGGGGATCTCATTTCCTAATGAAATATTGAGAAATAAGTGCATCATACCTCATTCGTTATCCATCGCACATTTTTGGTATCCATATATATATATATATATTTCTTTGTTTCATTTTGGTGAACCTGACTTTTAAGCATCATAACTTGCTAATTTTGGAGTTCATTTTCAAACCTAGACCTAGGATTTGCATAACTTTGTATTTCATTGCATTTAATTGCATCTCATTTAGGGTTTTAGGTTTGTATTTTTGCATTCTTTAAAATCTAGAAAATTAAAAAATCTCTATTATTTTGCATATTGTTGACATAATATTACATAATCAGTCATTTAAATTAAAAAAAATGAATTAAAATTGCATCTCAAATTAGGTCTTTTTCTTGCCATTTACTATTATTTTTCACTTGCATTTAGACCTCATTTTCTAGATTTTCTAGAAATCTAAAACTGTTACCTTAGAAACCTATAAATTAAATTTTAAAAACCCCAAAGTGAGACCCATTCACCTTGTGTGAATGACCCCCTGATCAAGGCTTATTCTAAATTTTTGGGCATCAAAAAAATAGTTTCTACATTTTGTGCTTATGTATTTAGTTTGTTGTTTTAGTTTCTAGAATTTTTGTTATATTATATTGTTCATAGTAAGCTTAATTTTTCAAATTTAGCACAATGTTTGAATTCAAAATTGCATCTAAAAGAAATCATTTTTTAAGTTTTTACATAGCATAATTAGAAATTTATCTTGTTTTAAATTTGGAAATTTCTTTTACATACTTGTATTGCACTTTACATTTTAGATTATTGCATTGTATTTTATCTATTATTCATTTTGGGTGCACCATGAGATTGTGAAACTTGTATGAGCTTCAAAACTTGGTGTCGTATTTCCAATACTATCATGAGATGTAGTTTGAGACTCATGTCATCCTACCATACATCACTTACTATGGATCTTGGGTTTTCTAACTCTTTCACTCACAGTGTTCACACCAGTCAACCCACTATGGATCATACCATTAACACTTCATTTTTGTTAACTTCCCTACCCACAACCAATGTGACTGATGTTGATACAATTGTTGCTAATGTCACTCAAAAGAACCTTAGGAGTATGGATGAAGAACTTGACAAATTGCAAGAATTTTTGAGTTATGAATACATTGTTGGTAGTTCCATTCCTATTATAGATAATGGTAGGGCTCTTAATTTTTTAAAAAAAATTGAGATGAATCTTTCCTTGTCATGAGTTTGAGCTTTTGTGTCCAAGGGTAGCGTTTAGGGTTTATGTTTAAAAGACCTCTTTTCAAAATTCATAGTCATAAACCCTGGGTGTTTAATCCTCTATTGACCTACCACACTTGGTTACTAGTCACTTAAGTTGCAATTGAAGCCATTAAAATCGTTGTTCTCACCATCCCTTTTGTTTAGGTTTGTTGGTTTTCTGACACAAGTTTATCAATTAAATTTTCCTATGGTCGGGCTAAATATTTTGTATGGAAAAACTTAAGTCTTAAGTCTTCTCTCCTGAGGGTTAAGTCTCATCGACCTAGTTGTGGCCTCATCTTTAAAATTATCTCTATTGCATGTGTAGATTAAATGACTGTTTGATCTCAAGATTTGATCCTGGCCATTCCCCGCTAGCCCTACGTGAATAAAATAATGCTTTATTAAAATCCATGGGGTCACTGGGTGATGGACATGTCTCCCATCATAGGTGTTAGGCCCAGTCTCCACTATTGAACCTTGTGTTTTAAGCTTTTAGATCAACTGTGATATAACAATGAGATTAAATCTCAGTCATTCCCCACTCACCCCGCGTGAATAAAATAATGCTTTATTAAAAGTCATGGGGTTAGTGGGTTGATGCCACATGGATTCTATGGTCGTTTGGAAAGAAAGAAGGTGGAGCCCAGGGCTAGATGAGTTACCATCCAACTTTTCAAAAATCTCATTGGCTAATGGATTGGTGCACAATGGCAATGGAAATTCAAACATGATTGACTCAATCTGAGTCATTTGATAGGCTATCTCATTAGGAGATCAATGAAAGACATTTAAAAATGAAGGTACGAATATGGTAGCCATTTTTTGCTTCACATGAGCAAGAAGTAATGGAAGAAATGACCTCTAGAGCTACCTAGACTCGCCCAATCTGCACATAAATGATTGGTTTTCACATAATTGTGAATTGTGAATGAATTTGGAGTGCATATGAGATTGAGAAAATGCATTTATAGAATTTAGCGCAGTCAACATTAGGGTTTCCTATGAGTAAACTATCTGGAATTAGGGTTAATATTCATTGTCTTCAATCAAATTGGCTTTTGTGCTTTGTTTTAATTGCTTTATTGTGGTTTGAATATGCTTTAAAAAATTCATAATTATGTCAAACCCTTTCAAATTTTCACCTTTGAGACGAGCCCTAGAATTGAATTGAAAAGCTAGGTTTTAAACCTCTTTGTGCCAAAACCCTAACTTAGTTTAAACTTATCTCATTACTAATGGTACCAAAAATACAAACCACTAAATTCATAACAACATCCAGATTTCTCTCCCAAGACATGGTTGATCAATTGGAACCCTCCACTAAAAAAAAGGTTGAGGGAAAAGTTTTGTTTTATGGCACTAGAATCAAAGAAGGATTAATGGACAAGAAGTGTTTTATTAAGGATGCTAAATTTCCCTTCACTGGATGGCAATTTTTCCAACAGTGGTTTGGAAATAGAAATCTGGGTGCCCCTGTTTGCAACCCTTAGATATTATACATGGGGGGGCTTGTATTTCCCAATGTATACATGGATATTGACCTATTCAAGGATATTGTTGCAAGGTAAGACACTGTTCCCTGAGTGGTTAGGGCATTTGATGGTGTTGAGATGTTAAAGATAACCAGAGAAGAAATTTTAGAGATTTTCCAGTTGCATGAGTGGACCAAAGATATGATTCCCAATGATATGGATGTATTCAAAAATGAATATGAGAATACCAGGGTTCTACTTAGAACAACGATGTTACCTATGCACAGTACCAGTACTAGGTTAGGGAAGAATATGAAACAAATAAAGATTGGTAGCGATGAATTGGAACCCTTCAACATGAAGTATTTTGCAAACTACTTCAAGAAAAAAATGTATTCCTTATGCCATATTATTGGTTTTAATCCACCAGACATCTTGCCAAGGGAGTATAGTTATATGGTAGCACATTTACAACACCCAACCTTCAATATAGTTCATGACTATGCCACATATTTAGCAAAATGCATCTACAAAGGTTTGGTTGACTTAAAAGGTGGAAAGGACTGGGTAAAGTTTTGGCAATATTCTCTCTTAATGCATATGTATTTATATAAAGGAGAGAATAATTTTGGAAAGGATATGACACTGAGCAAAAAGGAAGATGGTATTGATCTACTTGTCCAATATTCAACCCAAATTCTTGACAAGGATTGACTAGAAATTTGATTATGTGGTATTCCACAATGCCTTTGCATCAAAACTAAGGAGATTCTTGATTCATGACCCACTGAGGATCCCCAAAGAGATCCATGATTTCTTGAGGCCCAGGGAAAGGAAATATTTGAATTTTAACCACAATTGGGGGTATATAATCCCATATCTCAGCACAAAAATCTTTAGAGTGTACAACAAAAATGTAAATCTGTAATGTTTGGAAATCACTCTTACCAATTATAAACCTTAATCTCCCAACTAATATAGTAGGATAAAATTATTATAGAACTGTAAAGGAAAAGAGGAATAATTCAATTACTTTCATCACTATATTTCTATGGAATAACAAACATTCATGAATCAAATGTATCAAAACAAGGTTATGTCATTTTAAGATATAGCCATATAGTATTACACAAGATTTATCATATCAACAATATATGCAAATTCAAATACTTTAAAGCAATAGAAAAATCATAAATGCAACCACAATAGAACCATAACACAAAGAAATTCCGTGAGTGGAAAACCCTCATAGGGATGAAAAACCAGTCGTCAAAGTGCCTTACTAGCTTAACGAAATGTCTTTCGGGTAGTACCCTTCTGGCTACAAAATGGTTATAAGGTGTCGCACTGGAAATGATCGCACTATTACACTGACATGACCATTCATTATACAATTTTGGATATCATATATCACCCTTCACAAAGGACTTGTTGAAGTTCTTATACAAGATACATAAATCTTCAAGCAACAGTTCAAGTTTTACAAAAGCATCATCTTTGCATATGAGACTACAATAATGTCACCACTATCACATGTAGTGCTCGCAACTTTTTGCTAATAAATAAGACAATTTAGCTCTAATTACCTTTCCAAATATCATAAAATTACACTGATAACCATAGATCAATCACATAAAGCTTCATGCAAGTAAACCTAGCACTGCTAGACACACACATGCCTACACAATTATAATAAGAATATTTACTAAAGATTCAAAGAGAGTTCAACACTAAGATAATAAAATTGTAAAAGGGTTAAGAAGGTAAGGCTCATGTATGTATAAGAATACATATCTAAGCTAGGAATATATGAGTATTCATTCTTATGCAAATAAATATCAAGATTGAGTAAGTGAGGGAGTTCCTAATTTATCTGTACGTGCATAATAAACCATGTTGCATGAGAAGAATGTCGTCATTTAACCTAATCTTTAATAAGGTAAGCTACCATTTAACATTTATTTATCTTTTATAAAATCCCAATTTGATTCCCGATACATAATATACATTCATTAATTACAATCTAAATCTATATATTTGTTGATCAAATGTCATAAAATATCTCAAATTTTATATCCAATTCTTAATATTTTCTTCAATAAAAATTGTTAAATATGTTTTCAGTATTTTCCTTTCAACTTAATTTAATTTCCTTCCTTTATATTTATTCATCCTAAAATACACTTATAATTACTAAACAATATAATAAAAGAGTCTATCCCGCATTTATTAATTTACCCTATAAATATTCTCTTTAACTAAAAAGAAATTAAAACATCATATATTATCTTACCTTTTTTTTTCCTATTAACTAAGAAGTACTTTTCTTATGAAAGATTCGGTCGGAAGTAGTTTTAGTATTTAGGTTTTAAAAGGAAAGCTTGGGGAAGAAACAATTCCTCACCGCAAGAATACAGAGATTCTGTATACTAAAAAAATTTAAAATCAGCTATGTACTTTCCTGTCGTGGCTTCAAATCCAATGACTTCTACGTTAAACACAAAATAAATTCTGAAAATTGCATTCCATGTTCTTTGTTTAGACAAATATTTTGAGTCACGTTTTTTTGAAGTTGAATGGAAAATGTTATGTATAATTGATAACATGATCAATTTCACGTTGGAAGAACAAGCTTCAAGAATAATCAGGCGGAATACGAGATTGAAGCCCAAAATATCAAGGTTTTAAACACAATTATTCCTAACGCTTATTTTTCTACTAATTATTATATTAAGGAGCAAAATATTTAGAATGTACAGAAAATGAAAGAAAATTCATCTAAACTACTGCCTAATCCATGTATTTTTTGTCAGAAGACTATAATTATCAACTAACCAGAAATTACGGAAAGCAGCAGGGACCATTTCATTCTTAGCAATTACCTTTCAAAGGTTCAGGAGGAATAATCCAACGAGATACTGGGTTTATTCAACAAGTTCTCACATCTTGGTGATCAACGACAAAAAGCAACCCGATTCTTTGATTTGTAACAAGAATTGCAAACAAATTCTCCTACAAGTATGTTTTCCTAAAATCTATGGATTGCAGAGTCTTGAAATCTCTGATAGAAATAATTCAACCAAATGTTAGACAAAAAATAAATCGAATTGACGTAGAGGCAAGTGTATTGGGGAGGACATAAGTAGCCAACAACCCAAGAGGGAGTGTTGCCTTAACTACCAGTTTGCATGAGGCTTACGCCTAATAGATTTGGCTTGACTTGTACAAAAGAATTAGTTTTCGTAAGTGCATGGGGCTTGATAACTAAAGATGTTGAAAACTATTCAGAATTGATTTGGATGAATTACTATTGAGGATGCGTAGACATATGCGAAATATGGAGACGCGGCAAGGAACATGAACGGTTTGAATGCCATATAATTTCACATGGGTATTTCTTCCCGTTCACCTCATTTATTGTTCTAATTTGTACCACCGGGTTTCGAACCCATGACTAAGTTAGAGAAAAAACCAACCTTCCCACAGGCTACACATAATTCAACTGCGATCTTAAAATACATTTGTAACTCTTGTTCATGCTGGAAAATTATTCCACATTGCTACCCTCCCTCATAAGGCAGACCATTGTTACCAATGGGCAACAAGTTGGTTTCCAGGCGCTATAATTGCACACAGTGCAACAAAATATATATAGGCTAAATCCTAGATGGAAGCAATGCATTTGCAAGGAATTGTTATGTTGTGCAGAATTAATTAAAAGAAAAGGGTTTAGATTGAATACCTCTGGATTGGTGACATTGGTGTGCTTGCGGAACTAGGATGAGATAGCTGAATGTAATTGGGAAGTCGTGATGATCTCTGAAAGGTTATATAATTCGACAATAAGAGGAATTGACTGGCCCGTCTGCTTGTGGAGATCCAACGCACACTTCTTGGCCTCTTCCAGCGACTGCAAATTTCCCACCGTTATCACAGACCTCAATGGAGCTACCATTTCCCTTACCAATTTCAATCCTCTCCTCTTCCTTTCTGTCATTTTTAATTAACTGTATTCTGGAATTCTTCTACCCGACACCTTTCTTCAGTTAAAGTTCTTGCAATCCCGAAAATTAAAGATCAAGAAACCATATATTGCGTGTTTCCATTATAGTTTCGTCCTCTTTTAAAGATTTCTTCCAAAATTTCTCAATAACTGAATCTTTAAAAATAAAAGTAACCGAATGTTGTAAATAATATTAATGTTTATTTATTTTGTTTCCATACTTAATATTTATCCTCCATAAATAATTGAAGAATTACCTTTTTTTAATTGCAAATGAAAAGTAATTATTCACAATAATTAATAAGGAAATACCATTTAATTGCATATGAAATAACTATCAATTACAAATAAAATAATTGTCCTAATTAATAAGAATTGTCAATTAATTACAAAATAAAATCTTTAATTAAAATATAATTAATTTTTTTATTTCTTTGCACTTTATTTCACCACAATCATTTTAATTAAACATCGTAAAATACGAACAATAAAATAAGGTGTCGTGACAGAATCCATATGTATTACCAAGAGATATGCCACTAAGGGTTGGATTCCTTGAAATGATGAAAGAATTGGGAGTAGCTCAAATGGTACACCTGCCCGAGACACTAAAAAAGGGCTCATTCTCCCTAGAATGGACAACATTTGTAGATTTTGTAATGGTAAAGGGAGGATGGAAGGATTTTGGGCAGCTTCTTTCACCTTACAAATTGAGCACAATGCATCCAAGGAACAATGACCCTAAGGGATTTATTGCTGCATTGAAGGTGAAGCATGGGAATGGTTCTTTTATACACAATTTTTATTATCCTGAGGATGTAATCAGGAATATCGTTGACTTCCAAGAACAAGAAGAGAGAAAAGAAAAGTATCTTTCTTTCAATAAGATGGTCAAGAAAGTTAAATTCCAACTATGATCCTATGCCCAATATTAAAGGTGATTTTAGTAGAGTTATACATGTTCTATAAAAATTTTAGAGCATAGTGGGCATCTTGAGGGAAGAATGTGTAGTAACATATAAGGGGAAATCATTCGTAATTGAAGAAGACCCTATAGTAGTGCTGGAGGAAAGACCTTCCTATCAACCAAAACCAAACATTAGAATATACTCTAGAAAGAAGAAGACATTGGAGAGACAAGAAACATTGCCAACTCTTGCTACATCAGAGGGATCAAGAGCAATTTCTCCTGAGAGATCAGTTCCATCACTTGTAAGAGGTATCCCACCAATTGTGATTGATTTTGATTCACCTCCAAGCGGTCCTCCTCCACTAGACTAGCCAGCCACCAAGAAGCAAAAGATTGAGGCAAAAGGGGTAGTTGATTATCCCAATACAAAGGAGGATGAAATTATTAGTACTCTTGAAGAAATGTAGCAAGGAATGCCTTATCCCATAAGGTATGTTTACTAAAGTTCAAGATAAGGTAGCCTTAGTCTTAGAAAGGCTGATCTTAGTGGCTTAAATAATGTAGATGATTTGAGGCAGGAAGCATGCAAAGCATTCATGGAGGATGATTATTTTATTGAAAAAAAGGCAATTAAAGATTTTGTTTGGAGAGAAAAGGCCTCAGAGTATGCAAAAAATGTTGCTAAAGAAAGCAGCTTACATCTAGAGCTTCTTGAAAATGTTTTCCAAGAAAATGTAAGGAAAACTATGAGGAAGGAATTCCAGGACATGACAACTAAGGAGGGAAGAGAAATTGTACAAAAGTGTCATGTATTGTTGTTACATGAGTGGGATATCACTGATGTAGTGGTGCTAGACACTATAAGGAGGTCTAAAAAGCCCATGTTTCAAAATGAAGAAGAGGAAAAATTGGCACTTCATGGATCAACCTTTAGTGAAGAGTGGGACCCATTGGTTGTCTGGTCATTATCTTTGGGATCTAGGAAGCTAGTAGTTGCTAAACTGGCTGACTTTAGCAGACAATTGGTTATAAAGAGAGTTTCTAAGACTCCTTCCTTTAAAGTGGCTGATATGGCAGCAAATGTTGCAAAATTTGGTAAAGCAATAGTGGAGATCCTTACTATTGAGAGGGATAGGTATAAGATTAAGTATAATGAATTGGTTGATGAATATAATTGGAGTCAACAAAGGGTGACTCTACTAGAAATTGAGTTAGCATTATACAAGAAATAGATAGAAACATTGAGGAATCAAGGCCTAGCTAGCTCAAGTCATGCTACACCTACCTCTCTAATGACACATCGTCAATCTCCTCCTCCACAAGAACAAACCTTTGTTATTAGTGTAAGATAACTTGGAGCAAGAGCCACTTGTAGTGAAGGAGCCAAGAATATCAGGTGCAACCCCATCAAATGAGCCTACCAAGGTAAAATTACTCTTAAAAATTGATGTGTATAAGAAATTACTTGAACAAGTTTAGAACTCCATGTATGAGAAAAATTCCAATATTGTTCATATATTTCTAGAACATATGAATGAGAAAATTTAGAGCAAAATAAATAGTGTTCATTCAAATTATTCTTTGATGTTGCAAGGAATAATTTTATCCCAAAGAGATAAGGATATAGCTACACCAATCCTATACAAGTGGATTCCTAGGGTTGGTGATTTGAAGCTTATGGAAATTGGGGCTGCCCATCAAAAGGATATGTATCCACGGATTATCCCAATTTATAAGTTTGTTGATGGGATTAGAAAGTAGAAGTTTAGGGGTATGCTGCTCCTCTAGAGAAAAAAATTAAAGAATTGAAGTTGAAGTTTGATGGGGTAGAATTGGTGTTTCTCCCTCATATCCAACATACATATGATGAGGTGAAGTCTCTTCAAACATGGAAGGAAAAGGTTGATAACACTATTTTTTCTCAAACAACTCTCATTTGTGAGAATGTTGACATTGATATGTTGAAGAATACTCTTGAGAAACTATCTTTCATCATTAGCTTCCTACAATATTTTGATAAAGAAGCCAATTTAGTGATAGAAAGGTACTCTCTGTATAGAAAGAAGATGGATGAAATAATTGAATTCAATTGGCCATCTGATGCAAAATATGAGCAATGGAAGAGGATATTTATTGATGAATTGGATTTGTAAACACAAGGATGGAGAACACATATACTTGGTCAATTATAGTGCAGGTCTAGCCTTAGAGATTACAATACATAAAATATGTGTCTTCTAATTGAAAATACCACAAAATGTTGATTATCGATGATTGGGATGCTGACTTAGATGTTTATCCACTTTTTCCATCTTTTGCACATTTTTTTCATTTTTCTCAAAGGAATGAATATGCTACAATGGTTAGAATATTATTCTTTTCAAAAAGGTGCCTTTTGGAAGGTGAGTATATCTTCTTCAGTAAGTGGATATAATCTTTGTCTCATATATGTTCCCTCCATTTGAAAGTGCAAATATAACTATAATGGGAAATATATGTTATAGTGGTCAAATTAAAATGTGACGTGTACTTTTTAGTTTGAAGCTTTTTTTTTTCCCCTCTTCTTATAAAATGGAATTCAAGGCCATTAGTATGGGCCTTTTGTTGAATTCTAGAGCTGAATATGTAGATTGAGAACATAGAGAAAGTATGTTTTGAGTCTATATCTTAAGGTTTTGAGTTGAGCAAGTAAATTTTGTCAATTGTATAATTTCCAATAATGTCTCAACTAATAATGCAAATATTTTGAGTCTATTGTCTCTCCATTTATAACATTCACATGAGTTATTAATGATAATTCAATAATTGATCCTTCCATTAATGTTTAGTGTTACTCTGTACTAAAGTATGTTATAGTTTTGGCTCTAATTTAATGAATTAATTAAAATTCTTTGATTAGAACATGAATTCATATAAGTGTTGAGTGGATCTGATAAGTAGTTGTAGAATCTAATAATATGATATGTGAATTGTAATGCAATTTCACAAAGATCATGAATGTTTGGAATTAAAATTACCTCATAGTTTAATTTATAATTTTGACTCCCTACCCAAAGATAAGACACTGATCTTAAGGTGTTGAATGCATTTATTATGGTTTTGGTCTTTCAAATTGAGAAAAAATTTCATAAACAAATCCTTAATTGATTCACCTTTGTTGAAGTTTAGTGTTGTATGGTATTCTCAGCTCTATGTGTTTAATTATTTTAAGCAATTGCCAATTTCTTGAATGATTTCATTTGTTTAGCCTCTAATGGGAATTCATCTACTTTGTTATACAACATGTGAAATAGTTATCTTGAAGAATTCCAGGATACACATTGTGGGATCACCCTCCCAAGTTTTGTAGATCCCAAAGTGTAGGATAAGAATCATTCTAGGTTCCTCTCATTCGTTGGCCAATCATCTCCTAAGTATTTGAGAATTGAATTTGGAAAATTCATAGATACTTGGTGGGATCTACTTGGTTCTTCAAAATTCACCAATAGATAACATGAGGAGAATGATTGAAAATGAACAAGGAATAGATATTTCTTGAGCTTAGCTCACATTATTGATATAGATGTTCCTTTCATGACTAGTTGTGATCAGGCTTTGGGGTATACTCAAAGTCAAGATGGAATTCCAATTCCTCCTTCCATAACCATAACCTCTATTCCAAAATACACTAATCCAATTGTTACAACAACCATACAACCTACTACCAATTTCAATACCTCCTTATGTATTTCCTCTAGGAATCCCTTTAGATTTGTGCATTCCAATCTCATATCTCCTAATCCATCCCCCCTCACAAACTTAAAACTCACTTTCCCTTTGAATACATATACACCTCCACCTTATTCACCTTCATCTCACAACACAAGCAATGATTACATCCTTAATCAACTCTTGCAAAATGTTTCACCCCTCCAACAACAAATTGCTACATTAAATTAAAATCAAAATGGCTAACCTTCACAATATTTCAAAAGAAACCCCTTATCCTTGTAGTTATTAAGAACACAAATGCTAGAAGATGTAGAGATTCCTAGATTTGAGAAATATGGTGGTAAACAAGATCTTGTTAGCCATGTTTCCACATATAGATATGTATGTAGTGAATTCATTTTTGAGGATAAACTCTTTTCTAAACTCTTCCCCAAATCCTTGAAGGATACTTGTTTGGAATGGTTTTTCTCCTTTCCTAATAATTTAATATGTCTATTCAATGAACTTTTTGATGACTTCTACAATCACTTCCAACTACAAATGGTCCTTAATATGACCTTAACCAATTTAATGAAATGCAAATGAAAGGATGATGAAAAGGTCACTAATTTTTAGAATGATACCAATTGATATACTTCCAAATAAACATTAAGATTCTTGATGTTGACCTTCAAATAATTTTTATTTCCAATTTGAAAAAAATATCTAGGATAAGCTTGAGATGTTGAAATTTCCCTCCTTCACATAGTTGTGTATTTCCCTCCATGATTACAAAAATGTGGTTAGTAGTCATTAAGTGTAAACTCCCTCTAGCCATCCTAAAAAAACAAAATTCATACCTCATAGCAACTATCAAACATTTAAGTAACAAAATAAGTTATTCTTACAACCTAATCCCCTCAACCAACTCAACATATTGATAACCAAGTGGCTGCTATAAAGGACAAGTCCATACACATTTGGAGATAGAAACAAACAATTCACCCTTCTACCTGATACCCTTCATAACACCATGTTGTAGCTCTTAAACAAGAACTTAATTTCCTTACCTATTGTTAGATCTACTAATCCTCCAAATCCTTTACCTACAAACTATAAAAAAAAATGTCTATTTCTATTCTCACGGACAAAATGGACATGATACAGAGCATTGCAAGCATCTTAAGAATATTGTGCAAGACCTCATTGATTCTAATCACATTCAATTTGGTGGTGTTAATGATCAAGGTAATAATTCTATAGCCCCTCCTAATAAAAAATTGCAAATATTTACTGATACTATGCCAAATCATAACATCTCCCTTCTCAAAGTTAGTGAAACTTAGAATTATGTGATTAATGTTGATAACATGAAAGACATGGACAATATGATAGGACTCATTTAATTTCAACCTTGTAAGGGCCAAACCAAAATTCCCCTTGACATTACTTTCTCAGAACATGAGATAATTAAACAAGCACCTAATGGTCCCCTTTACATAGCTAGAAGAATCAATGATGGGCTAACTAATGGGATATTAATTGATCCCACTTTTCTAGAGAATATGATCACTAAATAATTCTTGTCTATGCATGATCCTTATCAAGATATGAAAAATTGAAGTCATGGACCAAAACACATAATGGTTTTTCTTTCCCTATGAAAGGTTTGGTAACTCCTCCTCTAAAAGTTACACCAAAAACATTAAGTGTGGCATTCTCTATCATCCCATCATTGGATCAATTTCGTGTGAAGTTAGGCTACCAATAGCTTTACTCTATGAAATTCATCCCATTGGTAGTGCATAAATTCTTAAAGTTTCCATTTGGAAATGAGATCTTTACTATGCACCGTAGTGTATTTAATTTGATGTCTTCCTATGGAAATTTCTCATTGGTTTTCTTTTCTCTTGAACCTATGGATCCTATTAGGCCTCATGAGGACTTCAATTTCAAATCTTGTCAAAGGTTTAAGGCAAAGCAAATAAAAAATTATCCCTTAGAAATATGTCTGAACCCACAATTGAGCCTCCTATCCTTGATGAAACCAAGATTGAACCAAAAGCCCTTCCAATTAACCAAAACCAAAAAAATAGCAAACCCTTTACCCATTTCCCACAAGAGACCACAAAATAACCAAATAAGTCTCGTTGTTCCTCCTAAAATCAAACAAGATTATAAAGCTAAAGAGAAAGTGTTTGAACAACCTCCCATGGTTCCTTCTATTCCTCCCTTAAGGAAAGAACAAAAAACTATGGTGGATAAACCCTCTCCTACAAAATTGCAACTTGAAAATAAAATGAAAATAAACTGAGATGCTAGAGAGCATAGGCATAGGCATCATGCTATTGATCATTGATTACAAGAAAAATAAGAAAAGAGAAACATAGAAAATCACAATCCAAAGTTATGTCCAGCAATTCATGATGATTCTCCACCTTCACTAGAAATGAAAATCCTAAAACTTGAACACAACAAGAACAAGAATCTTTTGTGGATATTATAACTAGACCTCTTGTTTTGATAAACTTAGATGATGAAAATGAAAATGCAATTTTTTTTGAGGAAGTGTATAAAGAGTTAAATTTATTGTTTTCCTCCTTGATGAGCTTAAATGATAATAACCATGATTATCCTCCTAGGACGATAGATTCACCATGTGCCGAACTTGGTTATTGTCATAGTTTGGAACTTGATGTTTTCCCATTGGCTAGTCTTCCATATTTTGCATATGATGAACAAGACTCAGATTTAGGTGACCAATTGAGTAGGTGCAAAAAGATGGGTAGCAAATTTGTGGCCAATTTACTTTTTCATCCCTAAATAGAAAAAACACGAGTGTGTTATAGTAAAACGCGCTCGTGTTATGGCTTGGTTATTGTTTAAATTTCAAAAAATGTGTGCATTTTGAGTTCAAAAAATGTACGCATTTTGATTTCAAAAAATGTGTGCATTTTGATCTCAAAAAATGTGCATTTTTTGAAACCAAAAAAACATTTCCAAGACACAAGTGTGTTATAATGTGCTCACATTTTGGTCTATATTGAATTTTTTTTCTTCTCTTTTTCTTGTCTCTTTATTCTTGTTATCCTTCAGGGAAACTATATAAATGAAAGTATAAGTTGAAATTTACATATGAACACTTAATTTATTATACTTTAATTTATATTTCATGTATATAGTTTCAAGATGTTTGAGAGTGGTTTCATATCTCTAGGAGTTATAATGCAAATTCTATTTTTTGGAAGATCTCAAAAATTTCAAACTTAGTCAAATTTCAGTAATCAACATGTCAAATTTAAGTAATCATCAAGTTGTATCATATTTCTCTCTCTATCTCACTCATTTTTTATCCCTTATGCTCTAAACCTCTCTCTCACACACTCTCCTTCCCTCTATACTTATATCTATCTAACCTCTCTTTCCCCCTCTATCCTTCCCTCTTTTCCTCCTTCCCTCCTTCCCTCTCTAATTTTCTCTATCTCTCCCTCTCTCTTCCTTCCTCCTACCCACCTCCCCTCTCTACTTCACTCTATCTAACCTATCCTTCTCTAACTCTCTCTCTCCCTCTTTCCTCTCTCTCTCTCTCTCTTCCTTCATCCTGACCACCTTCCCTGTCTACTTCTCTCTATCTAACCTATCCCTCTCTGCCTATCTCTCACCCTCCCTCCTCTCTCTCTCTCTCAATCCCTCCACCTTCCTCCTTCCCTCCTCTCTCTCTCATTCTCTTTATCACACTTCTCTCTCCCTCTATCCCTTCTATCTCTACTTCTCTCTATCTCTCTCCCTCCTTCATCCCCCTCTCTATCTCTCTTTCCCTATATACTTCTCTCTACCTCTCTCCATCTCTACCACTCCCTCCTCATTCCCTCTCACTCTCCCTCCCTCTCTCCCTCTCTCTTAATATCCCAGCCTTCCTCCTTCCCTTTCTATTTCTCTCTCTCACACTCTCTCTCCCTCCCCCATCTCTGTCTCTTTGGTTTAGGATTTATGGTTTAGGGTTTAGGGTTTAGGGTTTAGTATTTAGGGTTCAGGTTTTATGGTTTATGCTTAGGCTTTAGATCCAACCCCCTCTCTATCCCCTCCTCTCTCATGTCTATCCCTCCTATCCTTCCCACCCCCTCTCT